>CM070628.1:36880878-37164567 GCA_036346255.1 Ampelocalamus luodianensis | reverse complement strand
GGTGACATGTATATCTTTTAATTGATCGTTGGATTTCAATCAAGCGTCTCTATTTGGCGGGCCGGGCCTTCGAGTTCCATTTAGATCTCGATCGGTCGATCTAGATCGTGCGGTCCATATTAAATGATACCGATTCAAATCATTTAATCTCTCTATTTATCACACGTACCCATTTCCAATCGGACGGTGACATTCTTTGAGCTTTTGTGAGGCCAGCGCGTGGGGATGACAATGGGACCCACATGTCGGTGATTCTTATCATCTTCCTCGTCTCTCGTGCGCGACTCTCTCTGAAATCAGAGAGGTTTATCCCAAAGTTTTGCAACTAATTTTGGGATAATTAGCCTAAATGGACACCTCATCAAGCTCTAGACTTTCCCAATTGCTACGTAGCTCAACTCTCTTATATATAAACCCTAGCTTTTGAGTTGCGACCATTGTTGACCACTGAAGCTCATTTTCTTCCTTCTTTGCGGTGGGATTCTTGCTTCTATCCTTTGCTTATCCATCCTTAAGCACTGGTTTTACTTACAATAAAGATTGGTTATCTTTTGTAGGTTAAATCGAGTTTATTTCTCATCCATCATCATCGGTTTGAGTTCTTGGTATCTTTCCATCTTGGTAAGCCAAAACCCTAGTTTCGACATCTTGAGCATCATAAGAACCTTAGAAGGCTGCTGTGAATCATTCTTTTAAGCATCGGTAGCTTGATCTTGCTTCAAAGCCGAAAAAGCATTATTCTAGCTTTTAGTCTTTGTGTCATTTTCAAGACCTAGGGTTCTTCGTGTCAACTTATCTTCTTATTTAGGTTTTGACTAAACCCTAGCAGCATGACAAATTGATCTTTCAATTCTTGTCATCATCTATTTTGACTCCTAGTGAAATATGTCTCTGTTTCTTTTTGTGGCTTAGCAGGCAAAATGAATTCCTTCTTAGTCGTTCTTGATCTAACTAGTTAGGGTTAGACTAAGATTGGTTTGGGATATTAATTACCTAAAATATCATGCTAAGATTCATTTATGAACTTTTGCATGTTCTATACTTTTTTCGAAAATTGCAATCTGTCTGTTTTTCGCTCTTTTAAAATCTGAAAGCGGAACTTTGCACTAAACTCTAATTCTGTCTTTGAAAACTTGATAGGTTATAAAATGGGTTATTATCACTATTAGGGTAAATACAACTTAAGCATCTTTGTTAATCATGCATTTCTTTATTGATCATACAATTTACGATAATTTATACTAGTTATCGTTTTGGTATTTATTGGATTTTATTGCTTCTTTTAGAAGTGGTTCTCTGAAGCTTTTGATTATATTGAACAACTGAGCACAGCAGAAGTCTATTACTATCAAGGCAAGCATCCTCTTTGCACCATATTGAACCCGATTTTGTACAATAGCTTTTACAAATCCGGTGATATACTGTGCATACTATTTGTCTGAAAATACAAAATGTGACTTGTAATAGCTAGCTATACACGACATGGTGGATTACCTTAATTATGACCATACACTCAACTCTAGTGTAGTCTTGTATACTATATGGTCTATTTTCAGATTTGGCTTAGATATGCAGTCTAGAGATTTTAGAGTTTGACAAGCATATCTTGTCAAACATGGAATCTAAGCTGAACCCTTGTTATTTTAAACTCTTTGTCAGATTTCTTTAAATCAGGTCTTGTATTTGAAATTCAAATTGATCGGACAAGAGGAAGCTAGTGATGGTGCTTTTGTGCACGAGATTGGATTTTGTGGTGGACTTGTCAGGGTTGATTAAGGACAGAACTCGACTATTGGTTCAAGTCCCCACGTACTTCCACATGCGGTGTATGGTATTTGTTTGGTTAAGTAAAATGTTGAGACTATTGAGTTGGAAACAGGAGTAAGGATATGTGTATTGACCTTGTATGGCATAGATGCTTGGAGTGCGAGGACTGCGTTTTATGCCATGTGAGCTTTGTATGTCGATGTCGGATGTTCTTAGGAGGGTGAGCGTATATGTGCCTCGTCGCATATCACGATACCTTAATAGTGCCGATAGCATTCTACTATGGGTAGGGACCAATTAGCTTTAAATTGTTTAGATCGGCATTCGACACAACATGTGTGCCCGTGGTTAGTAGGTGTTATAGCCTACACTAATGGGATTAGTTCACATGGGGTCCAACTCAATAGTGTTGGCTTGTTGAAAAATACCAAATCTTAGCTTCCCGGTCGGCATACCAAAGGAAGTGTGTCATCATTCGGAGGCATCCAGAAGACTAAGGAGCTAGCTAAGTCATGTGGGTAAAGATGTACACCTCTGCAGGGTATAAAGCTGTTGAATAGCCGTGTCCACGGTCATGGGCGATAACTTGAGCCGATATCACTGTATAGAGATTTTGATTTCAAAATGTGGTTTCGGTTTATTTTCGGTTTGCATGAGGGAATCATGCAGTACTATTACATTTAATGTATTTACTCCTGTTTTACTTTATTTTGATTTATTAAATTGCTTTATCAAAAGTTAGTCTTTGTAGGATAAGTTGTATCGCTTTATGCAAATTTGAACCTTTATACCTTCTGTTGTAACCTTATGCATGTAACAACTCTACCCTTTGAATAGGATCTAATAACCACTTTCTTTTGTTAGTTTGTAAGACTTCTTTGAGTACCTTTTGTACTCAAGGTGCTACCACCTATTGTTGCGGTGAGGATGGTTTTCTATGAAGTACCCGTTAGCGCCGATCGTGGTGACGCTAACGAGTAGCGCTACTTCTTTCCTCCACGCAATTGCACTGCGGGTGGATGAGGCCATTGGTGGACATTTTCCGTTTATTTTGCTTCCGATATCTTGTTAAAGTGACCAAGTCACTTAATATTGTAGTACTAATAGAATGATGTAACCTTATGTTTAATTATATCAATGTATGATCGTATGTGTTTGATGCAATGTTGATGAAGGATATATATGCAATGGTCGTTGATCCCGGAACCATTGTGAATCATATATCCGAATCACATTTCTTGGATCATCATTTGTTAAATTTATATCTTTAGCATGGTTTTTAATAAAGGCGATCATTGTTCCTTCATTAACAATTGTGCTACTGATGAATTTAATTAGTAACATTTCCAATAACAGGGGTCCTCACGTTGGTATCAGCATCGTTACACGTTGTAGGTTAAAGTAGTGTGGCGAAGTTATTAGAGAGTCTTCGATAAAATTATCTTCAAGCAGTAATGTATTTTGAAAGTTTAAGTATGACATTTTTATTTCTTATCCTCCTTAATGTCACTTCTTGCCCAACTTTCTCGTTGGTTTATCTAAAAGTGAATTGTTTCTTATCCCGTCCTTTTGTCTATAGATGAGCGGTTGGTACTTGGTCAAGGAGACTCGAGTGAAGATGTTGATGGGTTCCACCTTACTGGGACATGATGTGGCGCTCCAATTTCACCCATCAGTAGGAGTATGCCATTTATCGGAGATCGAGGACCGGGGATGGAGAATACCGTGCCTTCATCAACGTCATTGCTAGGCATGTAGCGGCGGTGTTCCCCTCGTGTTCAAGCACTTGCCACCTCCGAGGCTATGGCGGTTCGGGAGGCTGCGAGTAGGATGATGAGCCTTCTTCGTCATGATTTGTGAATTGTCTCAACCACCTACGACCACTTCCCGAATCAAGGCCCTACCTCAAGTGAGCATGTTCATTTGAGATCTGATTTGGCTTAAGACCCTCGGTGCACGACGGTTGGCGAGGATGGTCGCATCATGGACCAAATCCATCGCTGTCTTGTGAGGAGGAGGGACTTCGGCATCGCCTTAATGAGGCCGTGGAGTACATGCGCTTAGAGTCAACATGAACGCGTTCCTCGTAACGTGCTTTATGGTGACAACGAGACCTCCCCGCTTCCGCTGCACCACCTCTTTACCGACTTCCGTAGTGGCGGTGCGTACACATTTATGGACAAGCGCGCCAAGCCGGATGATTGCAGCTTTCCTCGCACTCTGCGATCGCACTTCGAGGTCATCGACCATTGTTGGGTTCCAGGCGTCTCATTAGTCCGTTGGATCCGGTTGATACTGGTTCCCCTGGAGCTCATCTTTTGAATGAGTTTCCGGTGAACTTTAACCGGGATCTCTACGCTAGCACCTCGACGATGAACCCTCGTGGTTGAGTGTCTTTCGGTTTAGTAGTGGCCCTAAATAAAATGTATGTAATAGGGCAGTAGTATTTTGTACAAAGTATGTAAGTTCCATTTTCGGTTTGTAATCCGACATTATGGCCGACTATAATGTAAGACTGGAACCGAAAATTTTGTTGTATATATATGAAGTTTCTGCTGTTGGTGTTAACTTGAATGCATGACATGACATGATGCATTATATGTGCAATATTTGTTTCTTTCCTGATTGTGACCTTGTTCGCTTTTGCCGAGTTTGTCCTTGTTATATTGTTAACCATGGTTTGTGTAACAGGATGACAGACCTACCACTCGTGCTCAAAGCAACAAGGGAAGAGTATTTCATCTTGGTTCCCCATTCTCGTGGAGGGCCAACCGAACCATCCAGCCCAGTGGCCCGCAGGTGGTCCTCAAGAAGAGGAGCTTCCTCCACCACCTTCAATGGCCGACGTGCTCATGCAAATTGAGCGCAACCGATGGACCAGACGCGCATCTTGGAACAGATTGCGCGCCGCTTCTTCTCCTATTGCACCAATTGTCGAGCCGAGGCCACCATGTGCGTGGTAGTCTTGCTAACTTTGTGGACTAACCCGCCGGTGTTCTCGGCTCGAGATCCTATGGAAGTCGAGGATTGGCGAACCATTGAGAAGAAGCTCTTGATTGCTCAGTGCTCTGAAAGGGAAAAGGTTCTTTTTGCCAGTTATCAGCTCGATGGGCCAGCTAGCATATGGTGGGATACTCTCCTTGCCATTCAAATTACTGGACATGTCCCTACTTGGGATGAATTGTGGAAGCTTTTCGCTAAGCTCATATTCTGAAGGGTCATGATGATCAAGCGCAAGAATTTCGCTCTCAAGCAAGGGCGAAATCAGAATCGAATATCCGCATGAGTTCAACTTCGGCCGATATGCCCTCGATGATGTTTCGATCGACCGCCGTCGTAAACCGGTTCTTGAATGGGCTATCTCAAGAATTGCGGATGGCGTGGCTTTGCATGACTTGAGAAATTTCTCTCATTTGGTCAATAAAGCCATTGTGGCCGAAAGTAAGAGTAAGGCATTGTAGGAGTCACGCAAGCGACAGCGGACTTCACAGTTTGTTCTGGTGGCGGCTCACCAAGGCCTCGTATGTGGTTGTCTAGACCACCACGAGCACCAGCTCCATTTCACCAAGGCCGCCGTGTTTGCTCCTCGCCCATCTACTCCCACCAATCAGTCGGGACCAAGTGGAAATCAGCCCGTCCTGTTAACAATGTTAACCTGTGGGTTATCTGCTTCATTGTGGTCATCCGGCATTATGCCAACAAGTGTGTGGCAAAGCGGCAAGGATTGCCTCTGCTCGACCCTATCCAACCCCTGTTGGCCAGCCCCTTCAGAGGCCCTATTAAAGCCGATCCGGCTCGATCAGTGGGCATGTGAACCGGATCAACTGTGAAGAGGCGCTGATACACTGAAGTTGTTATGGGTATGCTCCTAGTTAATTTTAGTCCACTCATCGTTTTATTTGACTCTGGAGCATCTCATTCTTTTATTAGCAATCATTTTGCTGTTCAACACCGCTAGACATGCATACCCTCCAACCACCTTTTATTATTCAATCACTGGGTGGTCTTTAAAACCGATCGATTTGTTGTGGGGTCAACATAACAATCCTTGGAGTAAGGTTTTAGCAAATTTAATTGTGATTGACTCTAAAGGGTTGGATGTCATTTTGGGTATGGATTGGTGTCCAAGAACCAGGCCAAATCAATTGTTCCCAACGGTCTATTTCTATGACCAATGCGCACGGCATTCAAGTTGTTTACCATTCCAAAACAATTGGCTCACATCTTTGTGCTCACCAAGTTGATACCACTCCTTCTTTGGAGTCGGCACCAATTGTGCGTGAGTATGTTGATGTCTTTCACCAAGACCTTCCCGCTTACCACGGATCGGGAAGTGGAGTTCGTGATTGAACTAGTTCCCGAGGCGCTCCGATATCCGTGAGTCCTTATCGAATGCCCACAACGAGTTGGTTGAATTGAAGAAGCAACTCGTAGAATTGCTTGACAAAGGTTTCATTCGACCGAGTTCCTCACCTTGGGGATGCCCGGCAATCTTTGTTAAGAAGAAAGACAACACTTTACGGATGTGTGTGGATTACCGTCCTCTAAATGAGGTCACCATCAAAAACAAATATCCTCTACCTCGAATTGATGATCTTTTGATCGGCTGGTTGGTGCCGCGTCTTTTCAAAGATTGATTTGCGGTCGGGCTATCATCAAATCAAGGTTAGAGCGAGGACATTCCTAAAACAGCTTTCTACCGTTACGGTTTATACGAGTATACCGTTATGTCCTTTGGTCCGACCAATGCTCCAACTTATTTCATGAATCTTATGAATTACGTGTTCATGGAAATCTTGGATAAGTTCGTTGTCGTGTTCATTGACGACGCCCTTATTTATTCCAAGTCCGATAAGGATCATGAACAACATTTGCGATTTGTGCCGAAACACTTCGTTCGCATCGACTATATGCTAAGTTCGAAGAAATGTGCTTCGCTCCGAGAGGTTGCATTTTTGGGGCATGTGTTATCCAAGGAGGTATCATTGTCGATCCAAGCAAGGTACAAGATGTACTAAATTGAAGCCTCCCAAGAATGTCCCAGATTCGGAGTTTTCTTGGACTTATGGTTATTACCGTAGGTTCATTGAAAATTTCTCCAAGATTGCTAGACCTTTGACTCGGCTCTTGCGTAAAGGGAAGAAATTTGAATGGTCACCAAGTGTGAAGAGAGTTTTCGCTTTGAGAACTCTCTTGACTAAAGCTCCATTCTTACTCTTAGGATGTTCTTAAGAGCTTCGATATTTATTGCGATGCATCTCACCATGGACTTGGTTGTGTGCTTATGCAAGAAGGCCGAGTTGTGGCATATGCATCCCGCAGATTTGCTCTCATGAAGTTAATTATCCTACTCATGATTTGGAATTGGGCGTGGTCCGTGCATTAAAGATTTGGCGACATTACCTCCTGGTAATCGTTGTGAGATCTACACTGATCATAAAAGCCTAAAGTACATATTCACTCAATCTGATTTGAATATGAGACAAAGAAGATGGCTTGAACTGATCAAGGACTACGACATGAGTATTCATTATCATCCTGGTAAAGCCAATGTTGTGGCAGATGCTTTAAGCAGAAAGTCACAATGCAACTGCATATCTTCTCTACCTGCCGAAAAAGACTTGTGTGCTGATTTCCGGCGCCTAAGTCTTGAATTGGTAGGAGCGGAGTTTCTCGCTGCATTACATGTGGAGCCAACATTAGAATCTCAGATTGGAGGCCTGCATAACCGATGCCGAGGTAGCGAAATCCGAGTCATGATTCGATATCGCAATCGCAATCGTTTGGTAGTACTCACGATCCTCATCTAAGAAGTCTAATTCTTAGAGAGGCTCATACTTCCCAGCTTTTCTTTGCATCCTTGGAGTACCAAGATGTACCAGATTTAAAGAAAATATTTTGGTGGAGCCATATGAAGAGGCAAATTGCTCAAGATGTTCTTCGAATGTGATATTTGCCAAAGGGTTAAAGTCGAACATCTGAAGCCGGTGGTACCCTTCACCTTTGCCTATTCCACAATGGAAGTGGGAAGAGATCGGTATGGATTTAGCATCTTGGTCTTCCCAAGACTTCCAAGGATCGATGCCATTTGGGTGATCATCGATCGCTTAACTAAAGTGGCTCATTTTATTCCGTCCAGACCGATTTCAATGGCAAGCAATTAGCGAGCTTTATATTGCTAGAATTGTTTGTCTTCATGGTGTTCCTAAAGTCATTGTTTCGACCTTGGTCCTCGTTTACTTCCCATTTTGGAATAGCCTTCATCAAAGCTATGGGGATCGAACTCTCTTTCAAGATCGCTTACCACCCTCAAACCGGTGGTCGGTGAAAGAGTGAACCAAGTAATGGAAGATCTTCTTGAGCCTATGTGCTATCCTATAGCAAAGATCGAGAAATCTTTGCCATATGTGGAATTTTCCTACAATAATAGCTACTGTGCAAGTATTCAAATGTCACCTTTTGAAGCCTTGTATGGGAGAGCTTGTAGGACTCCATTGAATTGGTCCGAGTCGGGTGAAAGATCATTCTTTGGCCCGGACATGGTAAAGGAAGCGAAGAGCAAGTTAAATCGATTCGGATTGTTTGAAAACCGCAGTCTCGTCGTAAGAGCTATGCGCGATCATCGCCGCCGTGAGTTGAGCTTTGAGGTGGATGACCATGTCTATCTTAAAGTGTCACCCATGAAGGGTACTCATCGTTTTCGGTAAAAGGAAAGCTCACACCTCGTTATATCGCACCCTTCCGAATCATTGCCAAGCGAGGAGTCAGAGCTTACCAATTGGAACTACGAATCACTTTCAGAATGCATGATACTTTTCATGTGTCTCAATTAAAGAAATGCCTTCGTGTTCCTATTGAGGCAACCGCTATGAGCATCTTGATCTCCAACCTGATCTTTCATATCAAGAGCAACCAAGACGTATCCTCGACACAATGGAATGCGGAACAAGAAATCGTCTCGTCAAGTTCTTGAAAATTCGATGGGCTAATCATTCCGAGGATGAAGCCACTTGGGAGCGCCAAGATCCGATGCGGATCGAGCACCCCATCTTTTGTTGTTTAGTACTTTCCTTTGAATCAAGAAAGGAAAGTTTAAACAAACCAATGTAAACAAAGATGTAATAATAACACTATGTTGTTATGTAAGGTTCTTCTTTGTTATCTTTAAAGGAAATCAAAACAATGATGTTGAATTTCCTCATAATTCATTTCCATTTCACTTCTTCCTGATCTTAACTTGTTCCAAATCTCAGGGACGAGATTTTCTTAAGGGGGGTAGGTTTGTAACAGCCCCAAGTTTATAAACAGTAATAAAATGCTTTATGAACAGTAATGAGATACTGTTCATGGCATTACTGGTCATGTTTACACTTTGGGCAGCATGTTACAAGTTAAAAACCTTCCTTTGTAGTCAAAACCCTAAAGAACCATTCAAAGTCTTAAAGGGATACAAGATAAAACTTGTATTATGACTGGGAAGTATTTTTATTAAAGCCTAGGTAAATTATCTTGACTAAAACTATTTTTGTTGCATTTTTAGAAATTATTTGGGCTTAAAGAAAAATTTATTGTCTTTAAATAAATATTTTCGGCCTGAAATAAATATTTGTGTATTTTACAAAGTGAAAATGTGGTTTATAAAATTTATCTGGGAAATATATCATCCCAGTAGCTTACAGTAAAAATTTCATGAATTTATAAATTTATTTGATATTTTTAAAGTCCCAGTCAAACCTTTTAAGTGTTCAAATGGGTGTGGTCAACTAAACTGGTCTAAACCCAACCCTTGCACCGGTAGCGACTCGGTCTCACGTGTTTGGGTCCAACCCATGCGACTTGGTCTGGCTCGGTCACGTCCCAACGCGAGCCCGACATCCACGCGTGATGCGAGCCGTCGATCTTCAATCGAACGGGGCGAGCTCACGGTATTCCGCGAGACGTCCACGTGTATACTTTAATCTCCACCGTTGGATCTTGATCTAACGAGCGAGGTTAGTGTGTGCAACCGGACAACTCCGGATCCATGTTCAATCTCCACCGTTCGTTTCCAATCCAACCGTAGACGCCTTTTCGTTTTAAACCTAAAGGCGCTTTTATCTCACCGTTAGATTCAAATCCTACGGCTTTTCCTTTCTCGCGTGTTATTAAAGCCCGCACTCCTGCGACCGTTGGATCTTCATCGTGTGGCCCGATTAGTGTATGCATTCGGACGACTCGGATCCCCGCACAATCGTGGCCGCCCATCCTTGATCTAACGGTATCGCTTATTTCAATTTGAAATCGAGCGCGCGTTTATGCGGGCCTTTGGATTTCAATCTCTGGCGCTTCTTTTTGACCATGGGCCTTTAAAGCCCAAAATCGGTGGATCGTTGGATTTTAATCGTATGGTCCATATGAGTGTATGCAATCGGACCATCCGGTTCAACTTTTCATCCTAACCGTAGAAATCAAATCCAACGGTGTCGTGCCATCGCATCTAAAAGGGGTGACATGTATATCTTTTAATTGATCGTTGGATTTCAATCAAACGTCTCTCTTTGAAAGCGAGCCGGAGCCTTCGATTCCATTTAGATCTCGATCGGTCGATCTAGATCGTGCGGTCCATATTAAATGATACCGATTCAAATCATTTAATCTCTCTATTTATCACAGCCGCCCATTTCCAATCGGACGGCTGACATTCTTTTGAGCTTTTGTGAGGCCCGCGCGACTGAGGATGACAATGGGACCCACATGTCAGGTGATTCTTATCATCTTCCTCGTCTCTCGCATGACTCTCTCTGAAATCAAGGAGAGGTTTATCCCAAAGTTTTTGCAACTAATTTTTGGGATAATTAGCCTAAATGGACACCTCATCAAGCTCTAGACTTTTCCCGCTTGCTCAGTAGCTCAACTCTCTTATATATAAACCCTAGCTTTTTGAGCTGCAGCCATTGTTGACCATTGAAGCTCATTTTCTTCCTTGCTGCCAGTGGGATTCTTGCTTCTATCCTTTGCTTATCCATCCTTAAGCACTGGTTTTACTTACAATAAAGATTGGTTATCTTTTGTAGGTTAAATCCAGAGTTTATTTCTCTGTCCATCATCATCAGTTTTCAGAGTTCTTGGTATCTTTCCATACTGGTAAGCCAAAAACCCTAGTTTCGACATCTTGAGCATCTTAAGAACCTTAGAAGCTGCTGTGAATCATTCTTTTAAGCATCAGTAGCTTGATCTTGCTTCAAACTGAAAAACTGTTATTCTAGCTTTTCAGTCTTTTGTGTCATTTTCAAGACCTAGGGTTCTTCCGTGTCAACTTATCATCTTATTTAGGTTTTGACTAAACCCTAGCAGCATGACAAATTGATCTTTCAATTCTTGTCATCATCTATTTTGACTCCTAGCTGAAATATGTCTCTGTTTCTTTTTGTCGGCTTAACCGACAAAAATGAATTCCTTCTTAGTCGTTGTGATCTAACTAGTTAGGGTTAGACTAAGATTGGTTTGGGATATTAATTACCCTAAAATATCATGCTAAGATTCATTTATGAACTTTTGCATGTTCTATACTTCTTTTTCCGAAAATTGCAATCTGTCCTGTTTTCCGCTCTTTTAAAATCAAACCGAACTTTGCACTAAACTCTAATTTCTGTCTTTTGAAAACAGTAGGTTATAAAATGGGTTATTATCACTATTAGGGTAAATACAACTTAAGCATGCTGTTAATCATGCATTTCTTTATTGATCATACAATTTCTAATAATTTATACTAGTTGTCGTTTTTGGTATTTATTGGATTTTATTGCTTCTTTTAGAAGCTGGTTCTACTGAAGCTTTTGATTATACTTCTGAACAACTTGAGCCTGCAACAGAAGTCTATTACTATCAAGGCAAGCATCCTCTTTGCACCATATTGAACCCAGATTTTGTACAATAGCTTTTACAAATCCAGTGATATCTGTGCATGCTATTTGTCTGAAAATACAAAATGTGACTTGTAATAGCTAGCTATACCCTGACATGGTGGATTACCTTAATTATGACCATACACTCAACTCTAGTGTAGTACTGTATACTATATGGTCTATTTTTAGATTTGGCTTAGATATGCAGTCTAGAGATTTTAGAGTTTGACAAGCATATCTTGTCAAACATGGGAATCACAACTGAACCCTTGTTATTTTAAACTCTTTGTCCAGTTTCTTTAAATCAGTCTTGTATTTGAAATTCAAATTGATCTGGACAAGAGGAAGCTAGTGATGGTGCTTTTGTGCACGAGATTGGGTTTTGTGGTGGACTTGTCCGGGTTGATTAAGGACCGAACTCTGACTATTCAGTTCAAGTCCCCACGCATTTCCACATGCGTGTATGGGCGCTGTTTGGTTAAGTAAAATGTTGAGACTATTGAGTTGGAAACAGGAGAGTAAGGATATGTGTATTGACCTTGTATGGCATAGATGCTTAGGTCTGAGGACTGCGTTTTATGCCATGTGAGCTTTGTATGTCAGTATCAGATGTTCTTAGGAGGGTGAGGGCGTATATGTGCCTCGTCGCATATATGATACCTTAATGGTGCCGATAGCATTCTACTATGGGTAGGGAACCAAATTCGCTTTAAATTGTTTGGATCGGCATTACTGACACAACATGTGTGCCCCGTGGTTAGTAGGTGGTATAGCCTACACTAATGGGATTAGTTCACACATGGGGGTCCAACTCAATAGTGTTGGCTTGTTGAAAAATACCAAATCTTAGCTTCCCCGGTCGGCATACCAAAGGAAGTGTGTCATCATTCGGAGGCATCCGAAGACAACGGGCTAGCTAAGTCATGTGAGTAAAGATGTACACCTCTGCAGGGTATAAACTGTTCGAATAGCCGTGTCCACGGTCATGGACGATAACTTGAACTGATATCACCTGTATAGAGATTTTGATTTCCAAAATGTGGTTTCGGTTTATTTTCGGTTTGCATGAGGGAATCATGCACGGTACTGTTTACATTTAATGTATTTACTCACTGTTTTACTTTATTTTTGATTTATTAAATTGCTTTATCAAAAGTTAGTCTTTGTAGGATAAGTTGTATCGCTTTATGCAAATTTGAACCTTTATACCTTCCTGTTGTAACCTTATGCATGTAACAACTCTACTCCTTTGAATAGGATCTAATAACCACTTTCTTTTGTTAGTTTGTGTAAGACTTGCTGAGTACCTTTTGTACTCAAGGTGCTACCACCTATTGTTGCAGGTGAGGATGGTTTTCTCTATGAAGTACCCGTTAGCGCCGATCGGTGACGCTAACGAGTAACGCTACTTCTTTCCTCCACGCAATTGCTGCGGGTGGATGAGGCCATTGGTGGACATTTTCCGCTTATTTTGCTTCCACAGATATCGTTAAAGTGACCAAGTCACTTAATATTGTAGTACTAATAGAATGATGTAACCTTATGTTTAATTATATCAATGTATGACTGGTATGTGTTTGATGCAATGTTGATGAAGGATATATATGCAATGGTCGTTGATCACGGGAACCATTGTGAATCATATATATCCGAATCATTTCTTGGATCTGTCATTTGTTAAATTTATATCTTTAGCATGGTTTTTAATAAAGGGGCAGTATTGTTCCTTCATTAACAATTGTGCTACAGTATGAATTTAATTAGTAACATTTCCAATAACCGGGGGTCCTCACACACTAGGTCGATGACAAACTCAATGTCACGATCCGGTGGCATTCCTGGTAATTCTTCTGGAAACACATCTGGGTACTCACTGACGACTGGTACTTCTTCCAAGGAAAGGGTCTTCAGGTTGTTCACTAACAGATGTCCATCACGAACGGAGGTGGCTAGAAATTCCACCTTGTTTCCCTTGGTATCCTCGATTGTTACGGCTCTTCGGCCACAATCTAGCACGGTTTTGTGCTTGGATAACCAATCCATGCCAAGAATGACATCTAAGGTTTGGGTGTCTAGAACAATTAGGTTGGCTAGAAACTCAACTCCGGCTATGAGTAACTTAGCTCCTAAACATCCCACCCTAGTGCTTAGCTCTACTCCAGGCGACTCGACTAACAGAGTATGCTTAAG
Source organism: Ampelocalamus luodianensis (assembly GCA_036346255.1). NCBI lineage: Eukaryota > Viridiplantae > Streptophyta > Magnoliopsida > Poales > Poaceae > Ampelocalamus > Ampelocalamus luodianensis. Next base: position 37,150,726 of record CM070628.1, on the reverse strand, counting down.
ATGAACAACTTCCAGTTTATTCTTGGTTGCAAAAGTTCCAGAAACAAACGAATGCGAAGCTCCAGAATCAAACAAAACTAATGCAGGTACTGAGTTAAACAGAAACTTACCCAGTACGACGTCTGGTGCTTCCTGGGCTCCTTCTAGAGTGACGTGGTTGACACGGCCTCTGATCACGGACTGCGGTGCTCCTCCGGCTTGACCGGCCACTTGTGAAGCTCCTTGGATGGTGCCTGGCGCTAGCGTCTTGGATGGCATAGCTCCAAGGTTGAAGCGTACTGGAGTGATTGCTCCCTTCTGCGGACACTGGTTGGCAAAATGTCCTGGCTGACGACAGGCGTAACAGACTCTTGGTCTACTTTGCTGATTGCTTCCCAGGTTGGGGTTGACAAGTGCAGGGTTGCGGAAGTTCTGGGCAGCTAGACGGGGTACTAAAGTTGGTGCAGGTGCTCTGAACGAAGTCTGGGGTGGAAACCGGTTGAACTGTGATGGAACTGTTCTTGCGCTCTGCTGTGATTGATGACTTCCTTGCTGAGCCATCCGGCGTTTGCGGTTGTCCTACAGTTCCTTCTGTTTGTCCTCTAGAACAAAGGCTTTGTTGACAAATTCCTGGAAATCAGGGAAAGTGTGGGCGATTAGACTGACTTGCAGTCCAGTGTTCAGCCCCTTCAGAAAGCGACTCTGGCGAACCTTGTCCGTGGCGACATCCTCTGCTGCGTAGCGAGCTAGCTGGGAAAACTTGTTGAGATAGTCAGACACTGACATAGCTCCTTGCTTGAGAGCGCGGAACTCATCCTTCTTCTGATCAATGATGCCTTCTGGTACATGATACTGGCGAAATGCTGCAGAAAACTCTTCCCAGGTGATATCCTGTGGTGTCTCATGGGCAGCACAGAAAGTTCTCCCACCATTCAGCAGCTGTGCCCTCCATCTGGTGAGTGGCGTACAGAACCTTTTCACGGTCGCTGCACTGGGTGATCAGCAGCTTCCTTTCGATGACCCGAAGCCAATCATCTGGTTCTACTAGGGAGACGTGTCCGGAGAATGTGGGTGGGTGAGTCCTCATAAACTCCGCAAGTCTAGATGGACCATGGTGACCATGAGCAGCTGGGGCTCCATGCTATTGATTGTTGTTATTGTTCTGATTGTTCATGGCTTGCATCTGAGCATCATGGTATTCATCAGCTCAATCTGTGCTGCCATGAAAGCTCCAAAGTTTTGCAAGTCAATCGGGGGTGCTTGTGGCGGAACTGCTCCTGCGGCTGGTTGCTCATTGCTTCTCGGTGCTGGGGTACCAGAACCACTTGCAGCAATCTGACGAGTTTGAACCATCTAGCGAAGCTCCATGGGTTAGATAAGGTAGCAAGCACAAGATAAGTTAAGAACTAAGCAGGGGATAGGTTAAACCCAACAAAACACAGCTCAAGGAACTCAAACGAAATACTTTTATTAATTAGGGTCTTAGCACGGCTGCAACAAATGCCTAAGGGCCCTTGCAGCTCATACTCGCACACAAAAGAAACGACGACCTAAGCACACAAAACTACCGCCTAAAGGGCGACTTACTAAACTAACACTGGCTAAGCCTGAAAAACTGAAACTAAGACAACTACTCAAGAAAGCCTCCACAACCGCGGCGGCGCTCCTGACGGCTGTAGACTCGGAAGTGAGCCGGTATCCTGGCAAACTGATCCCGATGCCACAGGAATGTGTGCGAGAGCAGGCGTTCGGTCTGCAACCGCCTCGGTGGCTCCTCCGTTCTACGCTTCTTCTGGCTCAACTGGGCCTTCCTCTGGATCCTCTTCGGGATCCTCCTCGGGGTCTTCCTCTTCTTCGTCATCCTGGTCATAGAGAATCTCTTGCAGCGTAGCGACCTTCTCTTCAGCTCTCTGCAACGCCTCATAGACATGATCTAGCTCTGTGATAGTCCTCTCCAATGCTTCCTCCTGGGCAGCTGCAAACTGGGCGAGGTGCACGACTGTAGCGTTGCTCTCTTCTTCTGTGGATGGGTAGCGTGCTGGTAGATCCACGGCTGCAGCTCTGGGGTGGTAACGGAAGATGGTGTCTTGGAGCTCCCGTGCGTAGATGTTGCAGATACGCAGTATAGCCAAGCGTGATGACTCCTGGATGCCTTCCAGCCAAGTGATCTCCCTCACAGAGATGTGCGAAGGTTGGCTCGCCTTGTTGTTCCTCCTGGCGTAGATCGTCAGGCGACAGATCACTCCACAGTTTTGTCCATTCACAATCCAGTTGTTGCCGACGTACAACGGACGATCAAAGCCCCCAAGAACCTGAAGCAACTTCCAAAGCTCAGCGGCATATCCTCTTGTGCGCTCACCATAGCTCTGGAGACGAGGCATCTGTCAAGACAAACGACGGGAGGGTAAGAGCAACTTTAAAGCAGTGCAAAAAGAGAAGATTATAGCAATAGTTGAGTCGAGAGAGATATGAGGAGAGTTAAGCAATTATTTAGCCTTGCAAGTTAATTTTTAATTTAGAAAATAATTTAGACACTCTAAAGACGGTCAATCTAACTAAGGTCAAGACCTATTATCAGTATGACTCTGATACCACCTCTGTCGGGACCCAAAATTACGATTCTGGAACCCTCTGTGTATAATGCACTAGTCCAGGATCACGCTAGTGCACACAGTATCAACACAGGTGAATATCGATCCACACCAGCGATAAATGAAGTAACGATTAGTTTGAATAACAAATAAGGGCTAACAGAGAATAAAATAGCAGCGGAAGATAAATAACTTCAGCGTAGATCACATCCATTCACCACAGGCAACTAACTGGGATACAGACCTTAACGATCAGCAACCTTTGGTGAACTCCTCCTCTTCTGTAGGTTTGGGCGCAAGTTTTACAACAAGCGTGAGTACACAACCGTACTCGCAAATCATACCACAGAATGCAATTTATAGATGCAGGCTTATTCCAAAAGAAAAGGCTTCTGTGGTTCTTTTGCATAAAAGTAACTTTTGCAATTGAATACAATAATAGATTGAAAGCATAATTCAAAACAAATAGACAATATTAATTTAACAGTAATTTTCCACAAAGACATAAAGCTAAACAGATTATTTCACATAGCCACATGACTTAGATCACATAGCTCCCATCCCACATTTTATGAAAACTACCCCTCGTGTGAAATCCCCGAGCATGTCCATGACCGCGAACGCGGCTATTCGAATAGATTGATTTAACACTCTGTAGAGGTTGTACACTTTACCCACAAGATACAACTAGTGCAGCTAGCACCAATCATAACAAAACAGTTCGGAGATGAATTCATCTCAAACATTAAACATTCCCGATGTGCTTTCCCGCTAGACCAGCTCACAAAGAACTAGTATAACACACACCGCTGGACAGGGATGTGAGGAAGCGGAATATTTAACTAGTAACACTTAACCTCCAAATGGTTCTAGCATTACTAATTAAACATTCTAAGCCTCGATGGACATATGCTTCCCAAGATTGCAGCACATGCACATCATCACAAAATTACACATCATTTCCGTACAACATACATTAACAAGTCTAGTAAAAGACATAGATAAAGTAAGTTATTACAAAAGAGAGTCGACCGGCCAAATAGAACAATATACAAGAATGACAATGAAGCAAAGGTGCCATAAGATGGCTAGAACAAAAGTCGACCAGGTTAGCCACACAACCCACAAGACAACCGACAGGCCGCCAAGCTAGACGCCTCTAAGGCTACCACAAAGACAACTCACGTAGTGAGGCCCTTCCAGCTCACCTTCTTCCTCTGCAACAAATACATTTAAGCAAGATAACTGAGTACACAAAGGTACTCGCAAGACTGACGTGTGGAATAGCAGACCTATTCATAAACTACATGCAAGCTTATTTAGGTGGAGGTTGTATGTCTCATTTTGCACAAAGCCAACTTTATTTGCAATAATGTAATACATTAAGAGCAAGTTTACAAATCTGTTTTATTGAAGAAATAACAGCGAAATAATAATAATTACAAGTAACCACCTGGAAGTGACTATCCCAATAGTCACCACAACATAGCACGAATCCCCGATTCGTACCACCCGTCAAATTTTAATTAAAAGGTTGTAGTCTAACTCTTGAAAGACCTTGCCAAGCGTGTCCATAACCTAGGACGAGGCTATTCAAATAGTTTTAAACCTGCAGGGGTGTACCAATGTACCCACACTTGCATCGCCTTTAAGCCACAAAGCACACTTAGAAGGTATGCTGCACGGCTAAGTCCTACGAGACGTTTTCCAATATTGTGTATTAACTACGAGCCGCTCGTATGGATAGAAACCCATACGCTTACATTGCAAGCCGAAAGACAACCAGCCATCACGGGGGAAGCCTTTCGGACATTGCAATGCTCCCACACCATCCCTCCTGCGACCCCCTACGACCCGGAGCCAATACACGCCAAAGTACTAAGTCAAGAGAGGTCCCATACCCTCTAGTGTGGTTAGCATGCTGAAATGCTTGGTTTAGTGTAACAAGATGTTCGGTCCTTGTTGACTCGGGCACCATTCCAGTCACACCCAAAAACACACCAATCATACCATTGTGCCCAAGTCTAAATCATTTTGTTTTTAGGTTTTAGTTTTCATAAGTAGACATGGCACAAGGCTGAAATCATAAATCATAATAAGTTTTATGTGATCAAGGTTATCTACAAGTCGATAACCGCCCATTTCTACCGGAAGCTAAGCATGGCTAAGCAATGAATTCGCAAACTACTAAGTGACAAGAGCTCATTCACGAACTCTAAATCACAGCAATAACCTAGGCTCACGGTAGTAGAGAATAATCATTTGCCTAAGGAAATGCATCTACTAGGTCAACTAGCGACAATAGTTTAACACAAACTAGCAATGCATACATAGAATTTGTAAACAACATAAATACGTAAAAATACTGGGATTAACATGATGAAACTGCTTGCCTTGCTGGGATGGGTCTTGCTGCAGAGGGGAGTGCTTAGGTTCAATAAATTCTTCGGAACCTAACGCGAAAAGGCAATAAAAACCGATAAGAACGAAGAACACCAAAAGAACTCAACAGCAAAGAACATCCAAATCACATGAAATTTCTTCAGCAGCTAGAGGTTGATTTTATACAATTTTAGAAATAAGAATCACTTCATTTGGATTTAGCATGAAAAAGTTATGGCTAAACTAAGTTCTCTTAGCCTGAAAAATCCTAATTAAATTAATTTCGGTTACTGTTCATGGCAAAAATTTCTAGAATGATCTAGAATCTAAAATTTTTATGGTAGGTAGCTAAGGTCATACTAAGAACAACAAAGTTGAGTTTACTTCATTTGGAGTTATAATGAATTAGTTATGAATTTCCTAAGTTCTAAAACTAGCATATATCACTTTTCAAGAACATGAATAAAGACAAGGCCTAGTTCATATTAAAGTATGTCTACAGATAAATTTTACCAAGTTGAGTTTGCTCAGTTTGAATTTACAGAGAAAAAGTTATGTATTTTACAAATTTGAGATAATTTCTAAACAACCATTTCATATTAAACAAGTTCTTGCAGCTTATATCATTTTCTGCTACATAACAGTGCCTAAATTCATTCTCAAATTAAAGTTCATACTATAACAGAGCTACAGCAACAGGAATCATTCAAAAAGGAGCTAAAATGACAAAGTTACACACTTTTGAAATTTGAAACAATAAAAGACTTAGAAGATTTGAGCTCCCGGGAGGTCCAATTGAACTGAATGAATAAGGAGAGGTCGTGGGCCGTTGATCTTGCATCGCAGGGCCACGGACCTCGAAGCACAGCGCACGGGAAGACCTCCTCCCGCACTGGGGAGGTCTGGACCGTTGAGATTGGATCCAACGGCCACGACCAGTGCATGCACAGCGCACGCAAAGGAGGTCCTCGCGCCTAACAGAGGTCGTGACCGTCAGATCAAGATCTGGCAGTCCTGAGCACTAGGGGAGGTCCTAAGGCTAAACCTACGGAGGGAGGTCTAGACGGCTAAGATCTCACGGAGGAGGTCTTCAACGGTCTAGATCTCCACAGGGAGGTCTTTAACGGTCACGATCAAGCGAGGGAGGTCCTGGGCGGTTAAGATCAAGCGAGGGAGGTCCTGAACGGCTGGGATTTACACGAGGAGGTCTTGGATGGCCAAGATCTACTCGGGGAGGTTCTATGCGATAGGGTTTTAACGGGAGGAGATCCGGACGGCTCAGATTAGGCCTAGGGAGGTCCTGAATGGTCCAGATCGACGCGGAGGGAGGTCCTGAGACTAAGGATTTTACAAAGGAGATCTAACGCTCAGATCTAGATCTGGGGAGGTCGTGAACGGCTAGGATAGAGCCTAAGAGGTCTTGAGCGGGGTTTTCTTTGTAAAAGACCAGGGGTGGCTCTTTACAAAGATGACCCCGAGGGTGGTCTTTGCAAAATGACCAAGGGAGGTCTTTTGCGCACGGGGAAAGGTCTAAATGGCTAGGATATAACCAGGGTGGTCCTAGACGGCTAGGATCGACACTAGGGCAGGTCCTGGCACTTATAGTTTTCGCAGACCAGGATCTAACGGCTAAGAGCTAATACTAGGAGGTCTTTAACGGCGGAGATGCTCTAGGAGGTCTTGGGACTTAGAAAATACACGGAAAACCCTCTACGGTACAGATTTGACTTGGAGGTGATCTAAACGGCTGATATTACATCTAGGAGAAGGTCCAGAGGCTTAAGCTTTTCGGAAAGGAGCCAAAGGCTCGGATCTAAACTGGGGTGGTCGTGGACGGCCGCGATGAACCCGAGGAGGTCTTGGGACTTGTCGGAAACCCGACAAAAGACAGGCTACCGCAGTTCACTCGCCGGCACGTCGCCGACGACCAAGGCCACGGCGGCGCTAACTAAAGGTACCAACACGAGCGCAATACTATTGCATACCTAACGGAGGTATCCTCGACGGCGGGGCAGGCCTAGAACGCCAGCGAGCCGGAGAAGGGTGGAGGACAAGTTTTCGGCAAAAACCGAAAACATGAAAAGGGCTCGACACGACCTAATCTGACAAGTGCTCGAGCTCTAGGAGGCTAGAACGAACTTACCAGGGCCAAGATGAGGTTAAGAGGAGCTCGGTGGAGGTCCAGCGGCGGAGACCGCAGCCGGAGCTGGAGAAGATGATGGCGACAAAGTGCTCTGAGCAACGCAAGGTACAAAGAATGGTCAGAGCAACGATGCGATGGCCTGGAGGTGGTCCCGGGCCAAAGAACGGTTTGGGAGGGCGACTAGAGGTGGAAGAGACTTAGAGGAAAGCCTCGGAGGTGCTCATGTAGCTCAGAGCTGACTGAGCTCGAGGATAGAGGTTTAATGGCGATGGGACAAAAGGTTTCTGTAGTGCGAGAAAACGAGGAGGGGAGCAGGTGCGGTCAGATCTGCACTTAACATGGGCAAAAGCGAGGCTCAGGGCCGTTAATGGGGCCCACGAGATGACCCAACGCCGCACAACTCACCTGCCATAGCGCACGCGCAGGTACGGGGAGCCGGGGGAAGAAGAAGAACAGAAGGGGAGCTCGAGGTGGTTTGTGAGCGTTGGATTTCAAATCCAACGGCTCACACACGGTGGACCAGGATCAAGCTCGGGTGCGGCCTGGTGACTTGACTCGAGCGAGTCAATTGGCTGGGTCGGACTCGGGTCTGACTCAAGCCCGAGTCTAACTCAGCCCTAACTTGGTTTCCAAACTGATCTGGAGTTTGAGGGATTTATTTGAGGTAGCAAACTCACTCCAAAAATTATGAAATTTTTACAGGAGCTTGCTAGCTGAGTTATTGACCTTGTGTAAATTTTGCAGAGGTTTTTGTACTATACATTTTCCTCCAAAAATTCCACAAGGTGCTGGCCCACAGTTTGACCAGAATTTGAGTAGGTTTGGTGACAAAAATATTCAAACAATTTCTAAAAAAAATATTCAAACAATTTCAGGAGATTATCAAAATTGTGAAATCAAGATTTTCAGAGACTTGTGGTATTTCATAACTTGTACAATAAATACATGATGAAATACATGATGTAAGAAAAAGTTTTAATTTCTACTCATTTTCTTACATTTGAAACACAAGCCCAAAATTGGGATGTTACAACTCTCCCTCCCCCCTTACAAGAATTTTGACCCGAGATTTCGTTTACTCGGAGAAGAAGGATGGATAATCTGCACGAAGGCGATCCTCACGCTCCCAAGTTGCTTCATCTTCAGAATGGTTTGACCACTGAACCTTAAGGAACTTGATGACCTGGTTCCTTGTTCTTCGTTCAGCTTCCTCGAGAATACGAACAGGATGCTCGCGGTAGGTCAAAATCTCTTGCACATCGAGAACCTCCAACGGAGTTTCCTCAGTCGGGACACGGAGGCACTTCTTCAGGTGTGACACATGGAACACATCATGCACACCCTCAAGTGCAGCTGGTAGCTCCAATCTGTACGCCACAGCCCCAACTCTCTCGACGATGCGATATGACCCAACATAGCGAGGAGCCAACTTGAATGGGCTCAATCGGAGTTAGGATGCAAAAGTTATGGGCTCTAGAAGATTGAAAATCTAAAGAAACCCTAATTTGGCTTTTTTGGAATTTCTGAATTATTTCTTAACAGAAAAAATAGGATTATTGCGCAATGCTCACGTCAGCCCTCAGAATTTCTGAATTAAAACAATTCCGAAAAGGCTACAGAGAATGACATGTGGGCCCTCGGTCCATGGACCTGGTCCACGAAGATGGGTTCATGGTCTTTGGGTGCACGAGTCCATGGAACAGTCAACTGACACATGGGGCCCACGAGTCAATGACTCGGTGCACCGTGGAACAGATCCACGCGAGATGGATCTAGGATTAGGGTTATGAGGTGGCACGCGGGCGCTGACTGGCGGCTGACGCGGACGCCACGTAGACGACACGTATGCGGTGGCTGAGGTGGCGGCGAGGTGGCGCTGACACGGCTACGGCGAGGGCGGCGGCGCTCGAGAACCGAGGGTCCCGGCGAACGGTGGCTCCCCGCCGACGGTGGGTGGTACCGGTGCGAAGAGTGTGGCACGAGGAACTCGTAGATGTGCTCACTGGTGGTCGGGAACGTCTGTGGCGGCCGGCGGCGAGCGTTAAGCGGCGGAGAGGCTACGGGCTCGACGGAATCGGGGTTGCGGCGACGCTCCGGCGAAACGAAGGTGACCACGAGGTAGCCCTGCTCCGTGCGATGCCGGCGGTGTAGACCACAACGCTCAGGCGGCACTGACGGCGGTGTACGAGCTCGTCGGAGTTGGCGGCGGCGCAGATTGTTTCTCGAGCTCCTGCGGCGGCTAGGGTTTGGCGCGAGGGCGAAGGCGGCTAGGGTTAAGGTGCGGACACCGAGGCTACCTTTCCTTATATAGGCAGCGGCTCGGGAGAGTCCAGGGCACGAACGCCCAAAACGGGATAGCGCGGCGACAGCGAATCCCTAACAGATTCGGAGACGACGATGACGTGGTGGGGTGGGACCCACACGTCAGCGGCTAGGGCTCGGACGCGGGCGCGTGCGAAACGGCGCGGCTGCGAAACAGACTCAAAGATGTGATCGTCCATCATAGATCGAACTTCCCACAATCAATGGAACATTCGGACCTCCGAACAGATCGGGCGCATCTAGCCATCCATCCTTGATCGAACGGTGGAGAACGAGCAGGCCGCTCGGAGAGAGAGAGAGAGAGAGGCGAGGCTGACATGCGGGGCCCGCATGTCAGTCGGAGGCGGCGCGCGCGCGGGCGAGCTGGGCTGCGCGCGAGGTTGGGCCGGAACAGGGAGGAAATGGGCCGGAGAAAAGGAATTCAGCCCAAGCTTTTATTGAGATTTTAAATAGGTTTTCTATTTTATAAAATACCAGAAATTCAAATAAGCAATAGAAAATAGCAAATGAACTCAGAAAAATTCTAGAAAAATCTAGAAAATATATATGAGCACATAGAACCTAAATAAAATAGTTTTGGCTATTGTTCAAGTTGGAATTATTCACATTAAATATTTTTGATTGTAAAGTCCAATATTAAGCTTTTGAATTTAAAATCAAACAAAACCAAATGGTGACTTTTTCCCTACTAACTATTTAAAAGATTTTTAAACTCAAAAAATTGGGATGTTACATAACCTGGTATAGACCAGGACCACAACCACTACCTCCACCTCTCAACATGGGTTATCCCCACACATAATAACCACAGTATTATTATATTGATATATCAAATCATCTCATAACAAGAATCATCAATACAACTCAACAGAAGCGTAAATGCAATGCAAAAACCCACCCCCGACTACTATGCTTAGTGTGTCAAATTAATATTTTTAATATCACGGACCTACAGCCCGCTCTGATACCAACTGTAACACCCTAGCCCAACTAGAGCCTGGATTGCTACTAACTAAATATACCAACAATTTAAACACAAGGCATAGTTCTAAATTTCGACAGAACCTCCTTTGTATAACTAAGTATACCGAAGATTCCAACCATTTCATATATTCTAATCACTATCTCATCATTCAAAATTCATTCAAGCATCCAAGATAATCTATTCAGCTAGAGCATTATCAAGCATAATCAAAATTTACTACTCTCAATATTACAATTAATCCAAAACATTTAACCATAGCCATGAATTAATCCTCAACAAATTGCTATTATTAGAGCATGATCCAAATGTTATTCAACATTTAAAGTGTGTGGTAGTAAGTGCATCCAAGCAACCCTACTCCCTCCCATGCATGCCGTTCTTGCAAGTGGTACCTAAAACACAACAAACAACAAGAGGTGAGTCCAAAGACTCAGCAAATATAATAAATAGCATAAACAACATACATGCATGTAATTTCATCAACTGTATTACACAAACCACACACCAATTACTTTAAATACACATGCTATGCAATATGCTCAACATGGTCTTTGTCTTTATCTTTCTCTTTTGTATTTTACCAATAATGCAAAGTGCGCATCCGTCGATGCACACCCATGCCTGTGCCATCTGGCACAGGGACCATTGCCCATACTCCGCAAGTATGGGGACCTAAGCCCATGCTCTACAAGCATGGGGACCTTTAGCCCGTCATAAACATGTCGGGGACCTCAAAAATTGCTTGGTCATCACATGACCAAGACTTCAATAAGCCATCATGATGCATATGTATGAAATCTCAAATTAATATAAACATGCATCCGCAGCAACATTGCATATGAATAATCTATTCATACTACAAATGCTCATAATCAAGACTTCATAACCTTCAAACATCCAAGAATAACACTTTACTCTTTTCACTGGAAACCATGAACATTACCAAACATACCAGCATAACAATCATGGATAACACAAATACTCCTAGTATTTATCAAACATTGCCATTCAATGATATCTATATCATCCATCATTATACTTGCCTTAACCGCGAGAGAGCGAGGGACGTGCAGAAGGTGCTGCCTTTGAGACCAAACCCCCACCTGAATATAATTATGAACCAAGCTAAGACAATCATACTAGATCCAAGACATAATTTAATAGCTCAAACGATAAAATGCCAAACTCTCAAATGCCTTTCCACTACCCACTTCTAACGATCGAACTGTCTCCTCTGTGGACAGTCAACTTCTAAAATTCACAACTTTCACTACAGGGGTCCAAATAAGGTGTTATAGGACTTTCTAGAAAGGTAAATAAATTCCCTAACTAAACCTAGTTGAGGGCCCTTTTGAATAGGCCATATAATACCCCTACCAAGTCAAATTAAAATACATTAATATTCGCGTTGGGTTCTTTGGACAGAACACTAAAACCACCATAACTTTTTCTACGAAAGTCCAAATCTTGCATTCTTTAGCTCTCTGAAAAGGTATGGAAATTACCTACATTTGTTGTTATATCGAGATCCTCTGATTTCCTCTTTAACTAATGGCTTAACCCAGATTTCTACAAACTGTTTGGATGTCGACAGATCAGCAGGACAGCGACACTAAAAAAATCATAACTCGCTGACCGTTAATAGGATTTGGGCGTTCTTGGCGGCCACTGAAAGCTAAGGACATAACCCAACTATCTCTAAGAGATGGGAATCCCAAAATCGGCTTCTAAGGACATGAAAACAGCCGTACCAATTTCTGGACAGAACGCGATCTAGCAGCAATTTGATTCGATCTACTAAACAAAATCGTAAACGCATCTAATACCAATCATACAGTGATGAAATCTCTTCGTTACCCTTGAATAATCGCAGGAAGACGAAGAACTTTCCCCGTGAAGATGATCTCCTCCTTCCTTCGCGTGGCCGGGCAGCACCAAGGTTGATCCTCGCCCGCGGAAGGTCTCACCGAAGGAGGGAGCAATGGTGGAGGGAGGAGGCGCTACAGTACCGTGCACTACAGTGCGGTGGCACTACAGTAACCGCGCTACAGTGAAAAGTGTTTAGGGTTTTGGTTGCCCTTCTTAAATCAGCTTCCCCTTGGGCCAAACAACGTGGGCTGAAAGCCCACGGCCCAGGTTCTCTAAATTTCGCTGTACACCCCCTCTTTAACTACTTAAATAACTATTTTCTAATTAGTCATTCCCTTAATTCAATTTCTAAATAGTCCTTCTCTTTAAATAGCTTAATTCTCTCTCGATAATCATTTCGAATACTTTTGGGGTATTACACTTTTCTAAATGGGAAAGAGCAAACAAATACAAGTTTTAACACACGAGAAAACACTACTCCTCATAGTGAGCACGAGACCAAGAGAAATAGTCATATAGCATTGATCTCAAAAAACAAAAGACAAGACCACAATTGAGGGCACATGTTCCACCAAAAGGGAGTTTCAAACATCAATAAATCACAATAAAACATTACTTTTGAAACTCAGGAAACACTTAAGCGGCAACGATAGAAAAGTTACAGGTTACAATCCTAAACTCCAACCTCAAATACTTATGGTACATTTTTTTTCTTTATCAAAGAAAATAATTTTCTTTGATTACATCACCACTTGCCAACCCAAAGAAGAAGTACTTTTTTTTAAATAATTCACATTAATCACTTAAGAACCCATTAGAACAATCTTACGCATAGCCTTTCTCAACAATTTCAGCTACCACATTAAGCATGAACTAACAAAAGCTCACAAATGCAAAACTCCAAACTTTCCACTTAACTGATATTACGGGAGGTGGTCAAATTACTTTCTTTCTAAAAGAATCATCATCATTCTCACAAGTCACAATCCCTTGCAGACAATCTTATTAACAACAAGAATAATACATTCTTAACACGAATCGCTATCATCTACTCTTCCATTATAAAGCCCCCTAAAGGCTTACCAAATTGTTACATACCACTTTATCATCTCATCCTCATTTGAGAGTATACCAAAATCTTCAACCTCACTACAACATCCACTTTATTTTTTAGAGGGAATCTACTACCCAACTTTAAAGGTTATACCAAGACCCTTTCATCAAGGGCATACTATAATCCGACAACTTTACCATCATGCAAACACGGGTCTCCGATTAAAATCACATCGTAAACCTCTCCAAGAGAAACACAAACTACGAGGTTGAAACAAACCTCTTTTAACAAGATCATGCTATCAGAGACTACTTATTCACTCATCCACTCGACCACAACACCCACTCCAGCTATCATTAGCAATTGACAAATGTATTTATCACGTATGCAAATAGGGTCCTACTTCTATTTGCAGTCACCTAACCATCTATAAACACAAACTCAACATTCCACTTTATGCTCAGGGTTTAACGCAAAATATAGTTAAACATTCAATAATATCATCTCCTGTAAAACAGGGTTTCACAAGTTGCTACCTCAAGATTCATCTAATCCGACATACATGTTTCAATATAGCCATTATGTATGTCCATCAAGTAACCAGTTAAAGGAAATTTCCAGATTATTATCCACTAGGACAACAGTCAAATGCTTCCTTATCTGTCTCTTCCTACACAATTAAATTTATCCATTGAGATCAAGTGATCCAACCGGTTTAGCAACCTAAACAATTTTTTTTAATGATCAACCTTCTCATCAAGTAATTACTCTATGACAACATCTCATTAATCAACTCCAATTCCAAAGATATGGGTTAAGACTAATCAGGCACGATGCTGTAGATCCGACCTGATAACTCAAACCTTATCAATGAACTTCTATGTTTAACACCTCTCGCTTAAACAAATCAAGACCTCACAAAAGGACTTTAACACCCTTCGAAAAAAGAGGCATTAACTTCAAAACTCAAAATAATCCAAAAGAAATACACAAAGTCAAAGCTTTCACATGATAAAGAACTTGCAACAGAAAACTTTTAGTATCCTGAATACCAAGTGAATAAAAGAATCAGATTCTCCAATAAGAAGGGCAGAACTCCCAAGATACCAATAGAGACCAAGTGAAATCCCAACAAATTTCACCATCCGCATCTATACCCAGAATTGGTCTAAATCAAGATCAAGAAGAGAACAATTTTTCTAAAGGAATTCACCCATAGTACCTATAGCTATGGTACTCGGGGTAATCACTTCGCTAATCTCAAACTACGAACGGTGGTGTAACCTGGCAAAGCCCAGGGCCACAACCACAACTTCGACCCATCGGCAAACTCTACCATTACTCATAATAATCATAGAATCATATTATAGGTATATAAGATCATCCCATAACAGAAATCATCAATATAACATAACAGAAGCATAAATGCAATGCTTGACCCATCCCATCCTACTGTGCACCAGTGTGTCATGTTTTAAGTTAATTAATCATTAACAAATTTTAATAAACTAAGTTACCTAAGTTTTTAATCTATTCACCACGGACCTAAAGCCCGCTCTGATACCAACTGTAACACCCTAGCCCGGCATGAGCCTGGAATGCTGCTAAAGAAGACATTATTATAGTTAAACTAGAATAATGTGCTAATTTTTCGACAGAACCTCCTATGTATGGTTGACTACACGGAGGTTCCCAAAAGACATAAGTATATCATAACTGAATCAATCCAACATCCAATATCCATAGATCGTGTCTCAACATTATTAATAACTTCGATGCATAAGGCCTAACCATCACCATCTATTAAGTAGTTCGCTTAATTATTAAAAGACACTCTAAAAGAAATAATCAACTTTAAGATATGAGTGGCAGTGTGTGACTCCAACTTAATTCTACTCCCTCCCATGCATGCCGTTCCTACAAAAGGTACCTAAAACACAATAAAAACAAGAGTGAGCCCAAAAACTCAGCAAGTACCGAAAAGAATCATTAACCTCACAAATTACAGCAACAATATTCACCCAAAGCTTTATTCGGAAAACATAGCCCATGATGAATGAATGCAAATATGCAATGCATCTTTTCTCTTCCACTCTTTGTCGCATTTCACCGGTAATGCGAGATATGCAACCGTCGCCGCATACCATGTTTGTGCTCACAAGCACAGGGACCAATTGCCTAATACTCCGCAAGTAAAGGGGACCTTATGCCCACACTCCACAAGTGTGGGGACCTCAAGCCCGTCATATACATGACGGTGATCTCAACAAATGCTTGGTCACCACGTGATCAAGTCTTCATTTTGTCAACATGATGCATATGCACAAATCATGAATCATCATAATCATACCTCCTCAGCAACATCACTTGTGAATTTAACTCATTCATACTTCTATCATGCATGTTCATAGACATTCATACACTCAAGCAACCATGCATAATACACATTTTCACAACATTAATAATCCTGGTCGACAACATATATAACACTCTAGCATCCATAGATACCACTTTTATTTACAATACTAGCAACCAAGTACTTGCCTTAACCGCGTGAGAATGGAGGATGTGAAGACAGTGTTGTCTCCGGGACCATTCCCCCACCTAATTCATTTAAAAACATACTAAGACAACAGTAATGTACCACATAAACTATAAAAACAACCACGAACTTGCGATAGTTCTTTTAACGCGAACCCAACTCCAATTTCCTTGATGCTGTTCTATCCCCTCTATGGGCTGTCGCGTTCTGAAATTTGTATCTTTTAGTACAAGAGACCAAATGAGGTGTTCTTGGACTTCATTGAAAGGTTATCAAATTTCCCAACTAAACAAAGTTGGTGGGCCTTCCTGATTCGGCCATCTAATATCTCTTTCATGCTGATTAACAAAACATCAATTTCACATCAGGTTCTCTGGACAGTACACTAAAACTATCATAACTTTCAGCTCATTTATCTAAATTTCACGTTCTTGGGCTTCCCTGAAAGCTACGACAATTATCTACAACTTTTGTTATACTAAGCTTCTCTAATTTTTCTTTAACTGATCGTTCAAGTCAGATTACTAAAACCTGTCAGAGTACTAACAGATTAGTAGAACAGTCACACTAATTAATTAATAACTTCTGCTACAGAGGTTCGAATAACGCGATCCTATACTTCATCGAAAGCTAGCGACGTCCTCTACAATTCTCTAGGATACGTCCAGAACTGAATCTGCCCGTATCTATATCAAAATGTCGATCTAACACGAACTGTCCTGAGCAGGCCTGATTACCGATATTGCTACAACGATTAGAGGTGCATCTAATCGGGGGAAAATAGGGATTACCCTTGACGAACCGATTGCTGGGCATGAAGAGTACCCACCAGTGATCTCTCCCCGCGAAGATGGTCTTCTCCTCTTCTTCTACCTCTTCCTCTTCCTCTCTTCCTTCCCCTCATTCTTCCCAATGGCCGGCAGTAGGGAGGACGACGCCGAGGAGAGGAGGAGCAGCGGGAGGTGGAGGTACTGTAGCGCGGCTACTGTAGCATAATGGCTACTGTAGCACAGGTGGCTAGGGTTTAGTCCTCCCCCCCCTTGCCTTCTAATAGGCTACTAGCCCACTTATGGGCCTTGGGCCACTATGGTCGGCTCCTCTCCTCTCGAATATGAATTCGCGGCCCATTCCTCTCCTAAAATTCTGAATTTTTTGTCTTATTTCTCTTAATTCTCTCTCAATTTAGTTGTTCTCTCTCGAATATTCATTCGGATACTTTTGGGGTATTACACACATACCCCTCAAAAAGAGATTATCAAATTTCAACCAATAAGAACAAGGCATTGCTATTGAAACTCGAGAACTCATGCACGGAAAAAACAGAAAGTTTAAGCACGCTTCAATTAAATTGCAAGTTACAAACTTGTCACCAATCCTCAAATACTCCTACTGCACTCTTTCCTTTAACACAGAAAACAATACTTTGACTACAACAACTCTTTGCCAGCTCAAACAAGATAAGTTATTAAGACAAAACCACATGAACCACTTAAGAACCAATAAAATCTTTCAACACATAATTTTGCTCGGAACAGTTTCAACTACCACATGAATCATGAGGTTCAAATGATCATAACGCAAAACACGAAACATTTTCGTTTACAGGATATCACAAAAAAAACAATCAAATTATTCCCTTCTTAAAGGAATTGACATCACTCTCGCAACCATATACTATTAATCTTTCTAACTTCATATAATACACTCATGGCATGAACCAACATACCTTACTATCCCATCATCAATATTTCCAAGGGAAACACAATAACTTATTTGGCATATATTTTTTAAAAAGGTTGTAATACTTAACTTGATCAAGAGGATACCTAATGCGCAAACCACACTATCGAAGTAAACCATCTTTTAACAAGGGCATGCTACCCCAAGTCATCCTCGCAAAACACACATATAGATCACCCTTAAATTCCAACCATTCACCTATTAGTAATGCTCAACATCAATTTAGTGCACACCAATTCCAATCTAGTGGTTATCATAGACATTTGACGATTATTCAGTCATGGAAGAATTTATGGTCATTTTCTCTATTTGCATTCCCACTAGCAAATATAAGATCATCAAGCAGCTAATTAAAGAAAATTTTCAAATTATCATCCACTAAGACAACAGTCAAATACATCCTTATCTCTCCCTTCCTACACAGTTAAATCAATCCATTGAGATCAAATAATCCAACAGGTTTAGTAAACTAAATAATTTTAATGATCAACCTTCTCATCAAAGACATACTATTATCCTACCACTCCACCATCATGTAAACATAGATCACCAACTGCATTCCATCAGTTCATCTCTTTGTGATGCTCAACACCATACTTCGATACTGTAACACCCCAGCCCGACATGAGCCTGGAATGCTACAAGACAGACCCTAATAATTCTAATCAAGGCAATTTTAGTAAATTTCGGCAGAACCTCCCTTGTAAAGTTAATTACACGGAGGTTCCAACATACAGATAATTCATAAATTAACTAAACTACCATCCAAAGACATCAAAAGATAATCAAAGACATGCTAAGTAACTAGCAACCCAATGAGGTATAAAGTTCCACTACACATCATTGTTACACTTAAACCACTGCAAGAGACAAGACATAATAAACCTTTGAGCATCTTGCCCAATTACTAAAAAAATACGATCTGAAGATCATTCAACTTTATTTAGTTCATGTGGCATGTGTGTGACTATCAGACTACTTCCCCCCATGCATGTCGTTCTTAGCTCGGGTACCTAAAACAACAATAAAAGCAAGAGTGAGTCCACAGACTCAGCAAGTACAAAGTAAAAGTTACAACAACAGCATCCATAGATAGAAGTGCAACAATAAAACATCTCACATGCAAATGCAATGCTCAAGGATCCTTTCTCTTTATCTTTCTTTCTGCATTTTACCGAAAATGCAAAGTATGCAACCGTCGCCGCATACTCATGCCTGTGCTCGCAAGCACAGGGACCAATTGCCCATTACTCCGCAAGTAATGGGGACCTCAAGCCCGCACTCCACGAGTGTGGGGATCTCGGGCCCGTCACATTCATGACGGGGATCTCAAAGGAAGATATACCTGGTCACCACGTGACCAAGCCTCAACATGAACTCAATATGCACATGCTCATCATTTAATCATCATCAAATTACCACAAGACGATAACATCATACGACAATAGAGCATAGACATATTTAAAGCATCCACCAATCTTAAACCAACATCATGCCAATAATCTCAATATGCTATCACATATCGAAAAAGCACACAAACATGACCAATCAATCACAACCACGAATCAAACAATGCACTTGCCTTAACCGCGTGAGAATGGAGGACGTGAAGACGGTGCTGCCTCCGGTACCAATCCCCCACCTAATACATTAAGAATATAAACTAAGACCACGGCAACAAAAAACATGAATTATATAAGCGAACACATCAAGTAGCAGATTGCAACGCGATCCCGACCCCACTTTCCTAAGTACTGAACTGCCCTCTATAAACAGTCAAGTTCTAAAATTCATATCTTTCCGTACAGTGGTCCAAATTATGTGTTCTTAGACTTCATTGAAAGGTAATCAAATTTCTCAACTAAACCTAGTTGGTGAGCCTCCCTGATTCGGCCATATAAAATCACTTTTAAGCTGATTAACAAAACATTGATTTCACATCAGACTTTCTGGACAGAGCACTAAAACTATCATAACTTTCAGCTCGTTTATCCAACTTTCGCGTTCTTGTGCTTACCTGAAAGCTACGACAATTATCTAAAACTTTCGTTATACTAAGATCCTCCAATTCTCTATTTAACTGATAGAAAAGGTCAGATTACTAAAACCTGTCTAGAAACTGACAGGGTTGCAGAACATCCGCACCATTAAATTCATAACTTGTTCTACAGAGGTCCAAAAATTACGTTCTAGCACTTCATTGAAAGCTATTGATGTCCTCTACAACTTCCTAGGAGATGTCCGAGACTGAATCCGCTCTTAACTATATCAAAACGTCCCTCTAACGCAATCTTCCCTTAGGCGACAGAATTACCGACGTAGAACAATTAAGTGCTAAAGCATCTAAACGAGGGGAAAACGAGGTTACCCTTGAAGAACCGATTGCCGGGCACGACGTGCACCCACCAGCGAACCCTCTCCACGAAGATGGTATCCTCCCCTCACCTTCTTCTCCCTTTCTCTTCCTTGGCCGGCAGCACCTGAGGAGGCTTCTCCCTTCCTCCTTCTTTGCCGGTAGCGAAATCTACGGATAAAAGAGCACTGTAGCACGGCATGGTATTGTAGCATGGCGGCTGTACTGTAGCCGTGCTACTGTAGAAACCCTAGGGTTGCCCCCTCTCCTCCTTATATGACTAGCTACCCTTCCCCCTTGGGCCTAAATTTTGTGGGCCGGAAGCCCAGAGCCCAGGTTGTCCAAATTATGCATAAAACCCCCTCTAATCTCCTGTTAAAACACTTTTCTGATTGGTCCTCCTCTCTAATTTAATTATTCTCTCTCGAGTAATTATTCGAATAAATTTTGGGATATTACCCTCTCTCTAAATTTTCGAACAGAATTCGACCCCGAATTCTTACCACGCTCTACGCCAAGGAACGTTCACTACTAGAATTTTCCAGCAATACCACACCTGCTGTGAATAATTTCGGATATGGTTCGCGCACGCGAGACTCTAATTCCCATGTAGCCTCTCCCTCGTTCTGATGCGACTATCGTACTTTGATGTAACTGGTGTATTGT
Organism: Ampelocalamus luodianensis; assembly: GCA_036346255.1. Taxonomy (NCBI): domain Eukaryota; kingdom Viridiplantae; phylum Streptophyta; class Magnoliopsida; order Poales; family Poaceae; genus Ampelocalamus; species Ampelocalamus luodianensis. The sequence continues at coordinate 37,130,100 of CM070628.1, read as the reverse complement.
GCATCATCACTCGTATCGACCTGACTAGAACCACTCAACGGACATGGCTCAAGATGCGGTATTTTCATTGGTCAATGACCCAACCACAAAACTTGCACGTAAACACATGGAACTCTTGTTCCATCTCTCAGTCGTTCTCTTCATCATAACAAGGAGAACCTCCGTTAAGCAGGGACGCGCAACACGACTTATTTTAATCAACTTTTAATAATCAGATTCAACTGAAAAACAACTTTCCTCCAAAATACTCAAATCCAAAATCGAAGATTCCTCATGAAAACCTTTTCACATTCCAACTAGGCAGTTTGCAAATGAACTCCGCATAAGCTAAAAAGAAATCACTCGAATGCTCAAATCAAACACCTCATTTATTTTTCTAAACCGGAAAAAAACCACATTGCTAACAAAAAGGCAACTCAAATTGTACATGTTCTCCATCATAAAACCCAACACAACCAAGAACCACTAGAGCACTTCTCTACTCAAGAGAACATTCTTTTCTCAGATGTTCTTTAAGAAATAAACCCTTTTTCAAATCATAGGTGTCCAGATCTATCACACTAACTCCTTCCTTTTAACCGACAATCCAAAATGATCCTCAAACCAAAAAAAAAAGGACAACCATACTTATTTAGGGGGACTTTACTAATCCACAAAAGGACTCTCCAGTTCACTCCTATACCAAGGGTATTTTCTTGACAAAAAAAACTTTCTAACACCTCAATAAAGATTTTTCACCCACAACCCCATTATCTCATTCTGTTAAAAATAATCAACTTCAAATTCTCAGCACACATACTCCTTTACTTTACCCAAAGTATTCCATCAAAGATCAACACACTATTCAAAATTCACTTCTATGCATGTACTTCTACACATAATATTGGGTCTCCAAGGTCCTAGCATAACATGCGAAGCCCAAAATCAACTTCCAAGTCACCTACCATGAATTTCTGGTATAATCGATAGAAAATCCTCAAATTCGTTTACTAAAATTTCACATGACTCAACTATAACCTCATCATTAATATCAATATTCCTCACTAATCAAGTAATCGCCCCAAGGCGGTTTATTTCACCAATCTTAGACTTTCTCTAATCCACACCAATCCAATTCGATTACACAACCACAATATACACGTTCGCAAAACAAGATGGCGATTAACCAAGATTCAAACATACTCAATTCCTAACGTCAATAAGTAAATATATATTCTTGACCAAGTTATCTTTAGAGATAGTCTAACTCCCACAATGTTACTCATGAGGCCAAATCATACTTGACAATAAATCAACAATTCTTGACATCCCACTAATTAGCATGATGCTTTGGTTTATCCACACCGCTACTTTCATTAAACTTCACTATCATAACTCTTCTACACAATTTTACTAAGTATCCAATTGTGATACTCTAAAAATTTATCCAGAGTCCATACTTTCGATAATCCCAACATCTCAACATAGACAAAGGTTATTGGATCATACTTCGCCATAGGTTCCACTAGTTGTAACACTAATCACTTCTATCTCATCGACAACTTTCTATTTAAATAGAATTCTCTCCAGGTGTTGTAAATCGAAACCAATTCACTTTATACTGCTCTTCAAATGGATTGGTCCCTAAAATTTCACAACTATCATATACTTGTCCACCACCCACCAGTCGCCAAATTACACTTTAGAAGACTCGGCAACACAAGTTGGTTAATTCCTTTCTCAAAAAGGAAGAGACAAACTAATACAAGGTTCAGCGCACAAGAAATCGTGTCTCCTCGAAGTGAGCACGAGACCAAGAGAAATAGTCAAATAGTAGTGATCTCAGAAAACAAAATACGAGTCCATAGTCGAGGGCACAAGTCCCACACGAAGAATTTTTTTTCCACCTCCATAAGTCTTAATAAAACATTCCTATGCAATCCCAAGAAACTCTTTAGTCTTTGATTACAACATTACTTGCCAAACCAAACAAGAGATGCCTTTAATACCAAATCACATTCATCACTTCAGAACCAAACGGAACCTTTCCATATGTCACATTGCTCAACTAATTTCATCTACTACATAAATCATGAACCCCCAAAAGATCACGAATACAAAACTCTAAACATTTCATTTAACCGTTATTAAAACAATCAACTTACTTTCTCTCTAGAAGAATCATCACCACTCCAACGCGTCACAATCTCTTGTAGACCTTATTACTAACATCAAGAATAATTCACTCTTAACAAGGTACGTTATCATCAACCCTTCCTTTATAAAGTCCCCAAAAGCTTACCAAATTGTTACATATCCCTTTATCATCTCATCCTTAATTGAGTGTATACCAAATTCTTACACCCTCACTATAACAACCACCATATTTTAGAAGGAACCTACTACACAATTTACAAGGTTACACCAAAACCCTTTCATCAAAGACATACTATTATCCGACAATTTCACCATCAAGCAAACACATGTTACCTATTAAATCCCATCCTAAACCATTGATGATTATTCAATCATAGACGAAATTGATGGTCCTTTCTCTATTTGCCTTCTCATGAGCAAAAATAAGATAATCAAATAGCCAATTAAAGATAATTACATATTATCATCTATTAAGACAACGATCAAACACATCCTTATATTTCCCTTCCTACACAGTTAGATTAATCCATTGAAACCAAATAATCTAACAAGTTTAGTAAACTAAACGACTCTAATGATCAACCTTTTCATCAAAGTTCCACACCTTTTTAATAACTCTATTGATTCCAATTAGGTTTAGTCATACCCTTAATCACAGTTCAACAAGAACTACTATATGGCACCATCAAATTAATCAACTTTCCTTCCAGTGATCTTAGTTAGGATCGATTATACACCACACTACAGACCCAACTTGATAACTCATATCATATCCACTAATTTCTCCGATTATAACCTCTCACTTATCCACGAGACGACATCTCTAAAGGGTTTAGCATTTTCTTTCATAAAAGAACCTTTCAACTTCAACACTCAAGATACCCAAAAGAGATACATTGAATCAAAACTTCCACGTACTACAGGACTTGCAAAAGGGAACTTTCATTATCCAAATCATCAAGTGAAATAAATGGGTCATACTTTCCAGTAAGAAAGATGAAACTCCAATACAAAAGTCAGCATTGACAACTAACCAAGTCCACCAGCCACAAGAATAACTCAACAATAGGAAAAACAATAATTGTTTTAAGGGACAAGTTAAGACAATAAAAACATATCAACCTTTCTCAAATAAACCCATCAACTACAATGAACTATCGACCCATGGAAATTCATCAACCACAACTGGACAAGAGTTGACCAAATTCAATTCAAGGAAGTGAACAAAAAAAATTTCTAAAGACACTCACTATCAACGCTTGTACTAAGATATCTGAGGTAACCACATCCTTTTTCTCTTACCACGAACAATGGTGTAACCTGGTAAAGCCCAGGGCCACAATCATGACCTCAATCCTCTCAACATGGGCTACTCTCACTCATACTAATCATAGAATCATGTTATAGGTATGTAAGATCAACTCATAACAGGAATCATCAATACAACATAACAGAAGCATAAATGCAATGCTTGACCCACCCCATCCTACTGTGCACCAGTGTGTGAGGTTTTCAGTTATTTAATCATTAGCAAATTTTAACAAGCTAAGTTACCTAAGTCGTTAATCTGTTCACCACGGACCTACAGCCTGCTCTGATACCAACTGTAACACCCCAGCCCGACATGAGCCTGGAATGCTACAAGACAGACCCTAATAATTCTAATCAATGCAATTTTAGTAAATTTCGGCAGAACCTCTCTTGTAAAGTTAATTACACGGAGGTTCCAACATACAGATAATTCATAAATTAACTAAACTATCATCCAGAGACATCAAAAGATAATCAAAGACAGGCTAAGTAACTAGCAACCCAATGAGGTATAAAGTTCCACTACACATCATTGTTACACTTAAACCACTTCAGGAGACAAGACATAATAAACCTTTGAGCATCTTGCCCAATTACTAAAAAAATACGATCTAAAGATCATTCAACTTTATTTAGTTCATGTGGCATGTGTGTGACTATCAGACTACTTCCCCCCATGCATGTCGTTCTTGGCTCGGGTACCTAAAACAACAATAAAAGCAAGAGTGAGTCCACAGACTCAGCAAGTACAAAGTAAAAGTTACAACAACAGCATCCATAGATAGAAGTGCAACAATAAAACATCTCACATGCAAATGCAATGTTCAAGGATCCTTTCTCTTTATCTTTCTTTGTGTATTTTACCGAAAATGCAAAGTATGCAACTGTCGCCGCATACCCATGCCTGTGCTCGCAAGCACTGGGACCAATTGCCCATTACTCCGCAAGTAATGGGGACCTCAAGCCCACACTCCACGAGTGTGGGGATCTCGGGCCCGTCACATTCATGACGGGGATCTCAAAGGAAGATATACCTGGTCACCACGTGACCAAGCCTCAACATGAACTCAATATGCACATGCTCATCATTTAATCATCATCAAATTACCACAAGACGATAACATCATACGACAATAGAGCATAGACATATTTGAAGCATCCACCAATCTTAAACCAACATCATGCCAACAATCTCACTATGCTATCACATATCGAAAAAGCACACAAACATGACCAATCAATCACAACCACGAATCAAACAATGCACTTGTCTTAACCGCGTGAGAATGGAGGACGTGAAGACGGTGCTGCCTCCGGTACCAATCCCCCACCTAATACATTAAGAATATAAACTAAGAACACGGCAACGAAAAACATGAATTATATAAGCGAACACATCAAGTAGCAGATTGCAACGCGATCCCGACCCCACTTTCCTAAGTACTGAACTGCCTCTGTAAACAGTCAAGTTCTAAAATTCATATCTTTCCGTACAGTGGTCCAAATTATGTGTTCTTAGACTTCATTGAAAGGTAATCAAATTTCTCAACTAAACCTAGTTGGTGAGCCTCCCTGATTCGGCCATCTAAAATCACTTTTAAGCTGATTAACAAAACATCGATTTCACGTCAGACTTTCTGGATAGAGCACTAAAACTATCATAACTTTCAGCTCGTTTATCCAAATTTTGCGTTCTTGTGCTTCCGTGAAAGCTACGACAATTATCTACAACGTTCGTTATACTGAGATCCTCCAATTCTCTATTTAACTGATAAAAAAGGTCAGATTACTAAAACCTGTCCAGAAACTGACAGGGTTGCAGAACAGCCGCACCATTAAATTCATAACGTTTGCTACAGAGGTCCAAAAATTACGTTCTAGCACTTCATTGAAAGCTATTGACGTCCTCTACAACTTCCTAGGAGACGTCCGAGACTGAATCCACTCTTAACTATATCAAAATGTCCCTGTAACACGATCTGCCCTTAGGCGACAGAATTACCGATGTAGAACAATTAAGTGCTAAAGCATCTAAACGAGGGGAAAACGAGGTTACCCTTGAAGAACCGATTGCCGGGCACGACGTGCACCCACCAGCGAACCCTCTCCACGAAGATGGTATCCTCCCCTCACCTTCTACTCCCTTTCTCTTCCTTGACCGGCAGCACCTGAGGAGGCTTCTCCCTTCCTCCTTCTTTGCCGGTAGCGAAATCTAGGGGTGAGAGAGCACTGTAGCACGGCATGGTACTGTAGCATGGTGGCTGTACTGTAGCCGTGCTACTGTAGCAACCCTAGGGTTGCCCCCTCTCCTCCTTATATTACTAGCTACCCTTCCCCTTGGGCCTAAATGCTGTGGGCCGGAAGCCCAGAGCCCAGGTTGTCCAAATTATGCATAAAACCCCCTCTAATCTCCTGTTAAAACACTTTTATGATTGGTCCTCCTCTCTAATTTAATTATTCTCTCTCGAATAATTATTCGAATAAATTTTGGGATATTACAGATACATAATAACTACGCCTAGCAATTACATATGATCACTACATATCCATAAAACATAACTCCAAGATTAATATCCACTATGACAATAATCTAACACTTTCTGGACTTAACCATCTCAAAGGGTTAAACTAACACGTTGAGATCCGCAAATCCAATCTACCCAAAAAGCTTACCAAAATTATCACCCATAGTGATCAAACTAGCTCTTCAATGTTCCATACTTGTAAATACTCTTTTGACTCCATTTAGGTATGGACATTCTCTTAGTCACTACTCATCAGGTAATTACTCTATGACAACATCAAGTTTATCAACTTCAACCCCAAGGAATTGGGTTAAGACTAATCATGCACCATGGTACAGATCCGACTGGTTAACTCATACCTTAACAATGAACTTCTATGTTTACCACTTCTCGTTAAACATAGTAAGACATTGCAAAGGATTTTAACTTCTTTCAGAAAAAGAGGCATTAAATTTCAACACTTAAAGTAATCTCAAAAGAAATACATAAAACCAAAGCTGCCACATGTTAAGGACTTGCAATAGAAAACTTTATTTGTCCAAAATATCAAACGAATAAATGTGTCATGTTTTCCAACAAGAAGGAATGGAAGCAACCATGGAAATTTCAATTCGCCATTGAACAATGTTCATAAGTAGCAAGAGCTACTCAATAGTCGGAAGAGCCAATAATTACTCCATAACCCAAATAAAGACCAAGTGAAATCCCGACAACTACCTTGAAACCAATCTCCCAAGCAAATTCATCATTCACAACTATACCCAGAATTGGCCTGAATCAAACTCAAGAAGAGAAACAACCCTTCTAAAGAAATTCACCCTCAACACCTGAAACTATGGTAAGGGTAACACTTCACTGATTTCATATCCCAAACGGTGGTGTACCCTGGCAAAGCCCAGGGCCACAACCACAATATCTACCTCTCGACCTCGACTATCACCACATATAGCAATCATATAATCATATCATAAGCATTCAATAATCAATTCAAACTAGCAATCATCAATGCAACATAACGGAATCATAAATGCAATGCTTTGCCCATTCCCATCCTACTGTACACCTGTGTGTCAAATTTTAAATCATTTAACCATTTGCAAGTTTTAACTGATTAAGTTTACCTAAGTTATCAATCTATTCACCACAGACATAAAGCCCGCTCTAATACCAACTGTAATACCCCAGCTCAACATATAGCCTAGAATGCTACCAAACTACTCTACTGAACCAATTAATTTCAACATCTTAATAAACAATCAACCAAACATTCATTCATGAATGTCACAATGCCAATAATCAAGAACTAGCACAATCTACCATTAATCAATAATAAGAATTTAATCTATCAATTTAATATAAATCAATCGTGACACCTTCTCTTTATCAAACTATTCTAAGACAATCCAGCATTTGCTACACTTAGGCAGCCAATTCCATCAAATAGAATTAAATGAACTCAAATAATGGGGTTTAAGAGCATATATAGAACATCCATGAACACAAATAGAACATCCACCACGAAGGGTGATCACAGTTTGAATCTAAAGAATTATCATAAATTCGAAGTTTAGATGAACAATCTAATTTATTTGTCATGGATTGTGAAATCGTGAGGTGCGACAAGTCTACCCCTTCCCATGCATGTTGTTGCCTCGAGAGGTACCTAGAAAGCACAACACAGCAAGAGTGAGTCCACGACTCAGCAAAGTACAACAGTAATAAAAACATAACCTCATAATCAGACAATGAGGATACCAATTCTCTTTATGAACATCAACAATGGATAACAAATCCATCTCTTATGCGTGTATGCAATGCATATGTCAAGAATGCTCTTTCTTCAACTTCTTTGTAATTACCGGTGAAGCTGGGTAGTTCATCCGTCGATGCATACTCAAGCGTGTGCCCTCAGGCACAGGGACCTCATGCCCACACTCCACGAGTGTAGGGACCCAAAGTCGTCCAATGCATGACGGGGATCCAATGCCCGTCCAATGCATGACGGGGACCTCAAAGGAACAATCCTTAGCTACAACGTAGTCCAAGGTACAGAAATGAATGCCATAATGCAAATTGAACTCACATTATCAATCCATCATGAAGGTATAATGCTCAGCGGTATTATCAGACATAAAACATCATAATTAAATCATGGCAATTAACAAGAATGAAACATCTCAATTCATTATCACTGCTTGCACTTGCCTCAACCGTGAGACGGAAGACAACGACGGAAAGCTCTAGCCTTGGGGTTCACCACCGCTTGGCCAACGCAAATAATACTCGGCATCAATCAAATGTGCATAACAAGACATTACTCGCAATGTTCTATCTCATCTTCCCAAACCCAAGATTACCAACTTGATCTACTCAAACTAGAAAACATGCTAAGAGGAAGCTATATTTGACAGCAGTATTAAAAACTTCATAACTTGCTCTCTGAAACTCGAAAAGGCATGATATCAGATCCTCTGGAAAGATAATGAAATCCTCTACAATAACTTAGTTGTCAAGACTTTCTAAATCGGTAAACTTCTATGTATAAAAAAATACATGAAACTCTAGAACGATAATCTGTCGAACAGAAAATACAGCAGCACAAGAAATGCTATAACTTTTAATTGGTTGAACCAAATATTGATTTTTATATCAATTTGAAAAGCTAAGAATATGAACTTCAAAAGTCTAGTTGGACCGATCCTCAGATTATGCCTTAACAAATTTTCGCCCCTAGCTCAAAACTATCGTAAGACTTTGACATACGTTCTGGACAGTAAAATTGAAACGTACATAACTTTTGTTCTATAGATCCAAAAAGGGTTTTATTTATCAATCCTGAAAGCTGATGGAATTACCTACAAAAATCGTTTTGGGCAACATCCCTGAATCGGCCTTTAACAAAATCTTAATTAATAAACAAGATGTCTGCTGATTCTTGTTAGGATTTCTGATCATCGTAACTTTTAAACCACAACCCCGATTTGGGTGATCTTTGAACCTATTGAAAGCTAAGAACGAGCCTCACAAATCTCTAGGAGTCCAAATCCTTTAATTCGAACTCTAACTAGCCAAAACTGGCGCACAAGTAATTGACATAATTCTGAATCTAATCGCAGCAGGGTAAACGACTCTAAATATGACATTGATCCATAGGGAATGATTGAATTACACCATAAGGACTCAAGATTACCCTTGGAGACATGCGTGTCCACTGAATTCCTCTACGAGAACGCTCCTCTCCTCTTCTTCTCCTCTCTTCCTTCCTTCTCCTTCCCAATGGCCAGCAACAGGGAGGATGGTGCCAGGGAGAGAGGAGCAGTATGAGGTGGAGGGACTGTAGCATGGGGTTACTGTAGCACGGTGGCTACTATAGCATAGAGTGGCTAGGGTTTGGTTCCTCCCTCCCTTACCTTCTAATGGGCTGCCAGCCCACTCATGGGCCTTGGGCCACTATGGCCGGCTCCTCTCCTCTCGAATATGAGTTGGTGGCCCATTCCTCTCCTAAAATTCTAAATTTTCTATCTTATTTCGCTTAATTCTCTCTCAATTTTTGTTGCACTCTCAAAATGATAGTCGGGGTATTACACATCGAAAACATGAACGAAATATTTGACGATCCGCCACCCTCATACTCAGAGCTACTAGAGAAGCAAGCACCTCCTTTGACCATGTTGATCCCATTATTTCAATTATTTTACTTTATGTTGCAAAATCTATCATGCATGTGTGCATGTTGGGCTAAAATTGCTATATTTGTGGATAACGGTAGTTAAATTTCTATTGTGTGCATAATACTCCTTGAGATGTTGATATCCTTATTGTTGTAGCCTTTAGGATATGGTTTAGATAGTAGCTAATGTCAATTTGGGTATTTCGACTATGAGTATCGAATAAATGCTTAATCGGGCTCTAGTTTTCACTAAATTTGAACACTTGATGAAAATTGTGTATGGATTTGGGAGATTTTGAAATGTTGCACAAGAGCGGTTACCTCTATTAATTTGTATAAAATAATAATGAAAAACTTAGTCTTTGATGTGGGTGAGTTATATTATGAACTGAGAAGTTTGAGAGCTGTATCTCACAAGTAGATAGGGGGAGATACTCGCCTGGGTCAATTAAGGACTGAACGTTGGTGTATCCAACCTAAGCGTAAGTGTACAACAGCACGACTGAACTAGGGCAGTCTTAGCTAATTAAGTTATCTAGGTCTAGCCTGCACGTTGGTAGGCCACAGTAGTACGAGCATATCTGGTTAGGTTTTGTCGAAGGGGCTCCCTTCACCGAGGTGTTGGGAACAAAGCTTGCCGATAAAATGATGACTGCCTCACCAAGTCAGGGGTGTACTCGGGTGAAGAGAGGGTTTTCATTCGTCAGGCTAATGCAAGGTTAGGACCAGGTGATGCAAAGACTTCGTTACGAACTCTAGACTTCTTACTAACATGTTGTGAGCACTTGTGTTGATGGATGCCAAACAAACTAGAGAGCTTGTATCGTCTAGGTAAAGTTATACTCCTATGTAGAGTGTAAATATGTTTAAATAGCCGTACTCATGGTCATGAGCGTGCTAAGTGTTGTTTCGTCATATATAGTCTTGATTTTTGCAAAAACGTTTTGTCAAAAAATGTTGAGTTGGATGGTGTGAGTGCCATGTCCATGGCTGAGAATGAAATGTTGATCACAGCCTAGGAGGGTTGTGATTATTATTAAGTTTCATACTTGTTATTTCATTATCTATCAATAGCTCTTTAAAATTTTCGTTGCAAATTACTACATATCGATATTGCAAATGAAACTTGCTTAATGTTGAAAATAACTTGTAGTGTAGAGCCTCATCCTTTGATAGCCTTCCATTTATAATTATGTTGTGATACACTACATGTCTTGCTGAGTACGAAATGTACTCAATCTTGCTAAATTATTGATCAGGGTATGAGGATGAGCCAATTCCAGATGGCACTTTCTTCGCTCCTGGTACCGGAGAGTATGGGGACGAGTTTGTTAGGGTTTGGTACTTGTCAAATGCCTCAGCATATGGATGGGTTCACCACTGGACTTTTGTGTTTTACTTTCTATGCTTCCACTATTACTCATGATACTTAAGCTTTAATTTGGCAGGTCAGCTGTGTAATATAAACTTGTCATGTAAACATTTAAGTTTAATGCCCTATATTTGTTTCATGTTGGATGTACAATGTGTATGGATGTGATTATCAATGTTGTGGATGTGTGTACTAGCCACCGATCATGGGACTAATATGATACACACACAAGGGCTTTGGGCATTAAAAGCTCGGGGTCGATAGCGTTGGTATCAAAGTCATACTAACTATAGGTCAAGCCCTAGTTAGAATGGCCAATAGTTTAGGATTTGGTTTTCAAAACGAAACATATTTTAATTATAAAAATATTTGTGAAAATTTAGGAGTTTCTGCTAATCTTACCCCCTCTTAGCATTCTCCTCTCATCTAAGTCATCCTTTGGTCATCTCTTCTCATCTTCTCTCAAATAACTCTTGTTTTGGAGGAAGATGTGCTCTCTGAAAAAAAAGGTTTTTAGCACCATTTAAATCACTAAAATAGAACCAAAATATTTTGGAAAAGTCCCTAAAACATTATACAAAAAGGTATTTCAAAAATCCGCTTTTAACTCATGAAAACACCATTATAGATGGCTCTTTACAAAAAAAAATTCAGAACTATGGTATGTATTGAAAATAATGTGTTGTATTATCCCCTTAACCCTTCGTACCTTTGTTTTGTGGAGTTTTGATTGGGTATTATGGAGTTTTAATTAAACATATAGACCAAGGGGTAGTATAACCTGAAAATGAACCTTAGATGCTAGCAAAATATTGTAGAGAATGAATAATAACATGTTGCTACACCCATCTATTTTCTTGCTATCATTTCTTATTTTTGCCCATCATTATGTCACAGAAATGATAACGAACTCCTACCTTTTCCAAAATTGTAGATGACCACATACTGGAAGCCGTGGTACCGTGCGAGTGCATTTGAGGTGGGTACCTTGTAGCACACCTTATGTAATACCCCGAATATCAATTAGCGAGAATATTATTCGGAGAGGGAAATTTATTCAATATTCGTTAGTAATCGCAATAAAGAAAAGAGAGAATAATCAATTAAAAAGGTTTTATCTGTGAAATTTTGACAACTTGTGCCCCGGGCCATGGCCCAGAAAGCCCAAGGGGGCGGCCATAGGGGGAGGGCACCACCCCTTCCATCCTAACCCTAGTCGCCCAACACCCCCTCCCCTCCCTTGTGCGCCTCCCCTCTCCCGCTTGGCAGCCGCCACCACCTCTCCACCTCCTGGCCACACCCCCTCCCTACATTCATCTCCATTGGTGCTGCCCATCCTGCCTTTGGTGCTCCCTGCTGTCGACCAACGCGAAGGAAGGAGAGGAAGACTGCGGGATTGCCATCCAAAAGAGAGGAAGGAAGAGGGAGAGGAAGGAGAACTTCTTTGAGGGATTCGATGAACAATCTCCTGTGGTTCTACTAGGGTAAAGATCAATGTTCTTCGCTGTTTGGATCGTAGTAGATGCGAATTTTTGCTTAGTTAGTGCATCAAAATCCTGCTGCGAGTAAAACAGGTTCTGTCCAGTGTAGTGTGCGACCGTTTTCATGTTCTTAGAGGCCGAATCAGAGGATCTCATCTGCTAGAGTTATATGGGGTTCGTTCTTAGCTTTCAGTGGATGCAAATATCAAAAGTTATGATGAATTCTTTACAGCTGACCCGAAAGTCCGATGAGAATTAACAATCACTGTATTTATTAAAATATGACTAGGTTAGAGGCTGATTCAGAGGTGTTTCCCAAAATGATTTTTGTATATAATCTCATTAGCTTTCAGGATTAATAAAGAACACCCTGTTTGGATTTGTAGAACAAACGTTATGTACATTTCAATTTGACTGCTAGAGTGTATGTCGGTTTCTGTCATTAGTTTTGACCCGTGTACCACTTTTTGTTAAAGGCCAAATATGAGTGTCATGCCAACTAGGATTTTGAAGGTGGTGTTCTTAGCTTTCCAGAATGATAAGAATCTTGGATTTTAGTTAATCCAATCAAAGTTATGAGTATTTATTTACTGATGTATAGTTCTGCTAAACAGATTGTATATTAGACTTTCACCTGAATGTTAGCTTAGGTTTTTCGCCGAATTGGAAGTTTTCGCCAGCTATACTAATGTGGAGGTTTTTGATACCTATTCATAGGATCTGAGATCACTCTGTTTCAAGTCTCAAAGCAAAAGATATGATGTTTTTAGTACCGCTGTCCAGATTATCGTCCTGCTAGACAGTCGATTTTATTGTATAGAACAATTACATGAACCTTGGGTTTACGAATATGAGATTTGGCGTTGCAGGTAGCGTCTTATTCACGATGTTTCTTATTTAAGAAATTAAATTGTGTAGGAGGAGGGAATTCGAGATTAGAGGCTTCATCCTTACCTCCTAACACAACACAGTTCGAAGGCAAGTACAATTGAATTGTCTTGATTGTTGTTTGATTCACCTGATCGGTGAGTATGCAATGGGTAATTCTAGTATTTCTTGTTTCCCTTCATAATTGATATACCATGATTCTTCGATTATGTTTGCATCCAATATATTCATCCGTTCTTCCATTCATGCTTCACCCAAAGGAGTGGGTAGTGAAGTCCCATCATTCCAACATGAGCAAGTACATTGTGTATGTATTGATATTGTTAGTTCATGGTGCTTGATGTTTATGCCATGACTGTATACTATGGTTTATGAGTAGTTCTCGATGATTTCTGATTCGTTCCATATATGTGAATCCATGCTTCTTGAGATTTCGTCCTCCATATTCATGCATTCATTCATTATTCATGATTCACCCACGGGAGTGGGATGTAAAGGCCCAACAATTCCAGTATGTGCATGTAAGACCCACCATTCCAATGTGGGCAAATTGGATCTCTGTTATGAAACGTTCTTCATACGGGCCTTGGATCCCCGTATTTTGTGAAATACGGGCCTGAGTGAATACCGACGGGTGTTCACTGGCTATATCGGTATAAGCAGAAGTTGAGATCATGCATTTCATTCTGCATTCATCTTCTATTCTTTGATGATAAGTCCTTAATCATCCATTCCACATTCGAGTTCAATTCTATGATGTTATGTCTTATTCAGCCATTCTACATTCGTATTATATTCTGTGATTGTTATTCTTATTTAGTGTTGTTCATATTGTTCTGTTGTACTTGCTGAGTCGTGGACTCATTCTTGCAATGTTTATTTGTTTTAGGTAACCATTGAAGATGACATGCATGGGAGGGATTAGTCACATGAATCACTTCTTTCACTTCACATTCGACACCCTTTTAAACAGTTGAACTCGTTATTATCTTTCATTCGATAGGTTGGACTGTAATAAATGGAGTTCTGATGATTTAGACTTTCATTGATTATGACTTGGTTGAACCTGTGAATGCTTAATGACCTTTGTATAGACCTATGATAGCTTTATCATATTTGATTAAATATGATTGGATGATGGAGTTCGATATGTTGTTAAATTCTGATTCAATTCATATACTCATCCTTTTATATGTTGACCTCTTTACACCATTACTTGAAATAGGGTTGAAATTACACCATTAGTGGTGCCCCCTCTCCTCCGGTGCTTCTCCATTGTTGCCGGCCATAAGGAAGAGGAAGGAGAGGCAAGAAGAGAGGAGAAGGAAGAGGAAGAAGGATTTCTTCATGGGGGATCTCCAGTGAGTCATTCGTGTCTTCTAGGGTAATATTTCAAATCCTCGCTATTAGTTTAAGTATTTTCGAGGAGATGATGTCGTTTAGTGATTCATTGATCCTGCTGAGATTGAGTCGGTATTCTGCAGTCGTCTTGTATGGCAAATTAGGTCTTGTTCAGTGCAAAATTAGAGGTTTGGGCCTCCTAGAGTTATGTGGGAATTCTGTTGGATTTTGGGAAAGTATTAATTCATAATTTTTGGTTGGATAACGAATTAGTTTTGATTTTTGCAAGTCTGAGTGCCTGTTCAGTCTTTGGTTTCAGGCAACGAGCATAGTTCTATGATTTAGGGTCTGGAGATGGACGAATCTGGTCAGTTGATCTCCACGAGTTGTGTAGATAACTTTATGATGTTTCCAGGGAGATCAAATTCATAATTTTTGGACATATAGAACGAAAGATATGAATTTTTGAATTTAATGTTGTAGTCTGTCCTGATGTTGTGGACAGTAGAGAAAGACTAGTCTGTTAGCAACCTTTGTTGCACATTGGGAAAAATTGTTATAAATTTATTGAGGAAGATAGTTTTAATACCCTGTTTTTGATCAGGAAGAAACCTGTTCGAATTTGAATTCAAAAGTATAAAAAGGGGTTTTCAAATGTTCTTAGGGTCTTGGGCTGGGCCTTCGCCAACAGCCCAAGAGGGAGCCGCCATCCGCCCCAAGGGCAGCCGACTGCCCTAGGGGCGTCGAAGGCCCATGGGGGCAGCCGATTGGGGGCCCAAAGGGGGGCCGGCCTTATGGCAAAAAGGGGGGGCGGCTCTAACCCTAGCCTCCTCCCACACCTTGCGCCTCCTCCCTCCTGGCAGCCGCCCCTCTCCCTCTCTCACCCTGCGCATCCATGGGTTTTGGGCAGCCACCTCCCTCCCTCCTCCATTGGTGCCGCCGGCCAAATCTTGGGAGGAAGAGCCGGGTTGCCGTCTTCCTTTGGGGATCCACACAAGGTTCAGCACCTCACTGATCTTCGAGAGTAAAATCGTTTTCCCTGCTATTTTGCTCATTCCGTTCTTGGTAGATGCCGTATTTTGATTTGTTGTTAGTGCTGCGTGTAGAATCAGATTGCTGTTCTTTGTTACGCGGTCTGTTTCGGTAGTTTAGAGGCCGAATTAGAGATGTTCATCTCCTGGAGTATTGTAGGTCTTGTTCTTAGCTTTCGGTGGCCGCCAAGAACACTAAAATCCGACGAATGAGTCAAAAGTTATGACAGATTTATTATCTGCTGTCCAGAATCCTGACGAGAATTAGCAGTCTCTGTATAGGTTGATATATGGCCTAGTTAGAGGGTGATTCAGAGGTCTTTCCCATAACAAATTTTGAAGGTGATATCACTAGCTTTCAGGATTGATAAAGAACACCTCATTTGGATTTATAGATCAAAAGTTATGCACTTTTCATTGTGACTGTCCAGATTGTAGGTCAGTCTGTCCAGATTGTATATCAGTTTCTATCTTTAGTTTTGACCCGTGTGCCACTTTTTGTTAAAGGCAAAATATGAATGTCGTGCCAACTAGGTTATTGTAGAAAATTTCATAACCTTTTCAGGTTGATAAAGAACACTCAATTCGGAGTTGTAGTTTAAAAGTTACGGACGTTTCAGTACTGCTGTTTTTTTATGTTTAGACAGTTTCTGTTCTGCTGTTTTGTTTGACAGTTAGCAATTTAGTTTGGCCGAATTGGGTTATCTCGTCAACTACAAAGTTGTAGATATATTTGTTAAGCTTGTGTAGGATCTGGGCTCATCTTTTTGAGTCCCAGATCATTAGTTTTGGTCTTTACCGTGCTGCTGTCCAGATGGGATTCCATGTTGCTGCTGGAATTTCAGATTTGGGTTATGACTATGTTTTGGGTGTGCAAGAGGGTAGTGTAGAATATTAATTCATGATGGGCTCTATGTTGTTCTTATTTCGGTTATTTAATTGTTTAGGCCGCGAGCCTACGGGTTTGGGAGCGCCATCGTTGCTCTGCTAACGCCGCAACGCGAAGGCAAGTACTTTGTTGGTTTTAAGTTTGTGATTGTGAATGTTTACATGAATATGATGTGACATCTTGTGATACCGAAATGCTGAATTGGTTATGTTCTATCAATATGTGGAGTAAATGTCGAAAGATGATATTAGCATTGTTCATGTTCATATCATGCATCCTTTTATTCATGCTATGTCCACGGGAGTGGGATGTAAGTCCCACCATTCCAATGTGGGCGGTTTGGACATTGTCATGTCCCGCCCACGGAGTGGATTGAAAGACCCATCAATTCCAGTATGGGCACGTAAGACCCATCAATTCCAGTATGGGCAGCTTTGGACACCTATATGAAACGTTCTTCATATAGGACTTGGATCCCCGCACTTTTGTTAAGGTGCGGGCTTAAGTGAACACCGACGGTGTGTCACTCGCTATACCGGTATAAGCATGTGTGCAGTCCATCCTTGAGTACATTCATTCATGCCATGCATTCCTAAGCTTTTATTCGATGTATGCTCATATTCTCTTATGATGATGACTTGTTCATATGTGTGTTATGTCTCTTTCACTGTACTTGCTGAGTCGTGGACTCACTCTTGCGTTGTTTGTTTATTTTAGGTAACCCCTGATGTTGGCTCACTTGGGAGGGAGTAGACACGCACTACTTGTTCACATCATCCAATTCATGTTCAAGATTAAATTTAGTTCTATCTTACATTCGTAAATGATGAACTGTACTAATAAATTTATAAGTGGTGAAGGAAGGATACCTTCTCCACATTGATGTCGAATTATTACTGCATATGAACTTTCATTATCAATGAACTGAAATAAATAGATTAGATGGTGAAGGAAGGATACCTTCATCATCTTTTGGTTGTTTTGATACTATCATTAGTTGATTTTATTCAAATTCTTCCGCATTATGGATGTATGTTAGATGTTTTAGGTGACATCTTGGCTTCGAATAGCGGTGTTACGGTTGGTATCGAGCAGTTTTAGGTCCGTGGTAATTAAGTTATTAAAATGACACATCGTGCCTGATGAGGTGGGGTTGAAAATTACATTGCTTCCGCAATATCTGTTATTATGTTTCATTTTGTTGAGCAATTGTTGAATTGCTTCTGTACTATCATTCTTGTTGGTAATATATGATCTGCTATGATATTCAATATCTATGAACTAATACTATGATTGTCATGAGATGATCCTATATATTCATAGTTGAGTATTTTGGTGAAGCGTGTTGTTATCGAATGATCAGAAGTGGAGGTCGTGGTTGTTATTCTGGGATTCACCAGGTTACACCACTGTTCGCAGTACGTGGTTAGAGGAGTAGTTACCCCGAGTACCATAGTTTCAGGTGTTAAACGTGAGTTGCTTTAGAAAGTTATTCTCTTTCTTGATTTCGAATTTGCCAATTCTTGTCTGTGGTGGTTGATGAATTTCTCCGGTTTGTGGTTCATGATAGTTTATGGTTTTCAATAGATCCTCTTGGTTCTCTCAAACAAATATTGCTTTTCAACCGTTGAGTTGCTTTTACCACTTGCGTCGTTGTCAATTGGCAAGATTGATGTTTTCATGGTTGCTCCTTCTTTCTTATTGAAAAGAATGACTCATTTACTCGTTTGACAGCTTGGTTAGTGAGAGTTTTCACTGTAAGTTCGTTTGCATGGGAAAGCTTTGGCTTTATGCATTTCTTTTGGATTACTTGAGCGTTGAGGTTTGAAGTCTCTCTTTTGATGTAGTAAGGTGTTAGAATCCTTTTGTGATGTCTTGCCATGCTTAAAATGAGAAGTTATAACTAAACAAATAAATTGTTACGATATGAGTTACCAAGTTGGGTTATTAGCATGGTGCAAATCAATTATTCTTAACTACCATCCATGAAAGTGAAATTGATTAATTTGAAATGTCCTTGTATTTGATACATGGTGTAGGTTAAATGAAGACTGTCCATATCTATTCAGAACCTATAGATCTTACATAAGAGCTAGATTTATCTATTTCCTGGTATGCTAAAATTGTTGAAACTTGTATAAAGTACCAGATGGGTGCTGGTGTATCGATTCATGAAACCTTGTTTATAGAAAATTATGTTAGTGAATCTTTAATCATGTTTTGAAATGATTTCTGAACAAAGGTGAAATGCGAATCTATGTTTATATGTGGTTATGTGATTGCAAATGAAATTAGTACCATATGTACACACATGATTAGTACAATCAACAATTGTTAATAAACGCTGAAGAAGGTGTTGAGCAACACCAACAGTTGAGTAGATGAATTTCGTAAGTAGGCTTTGATAGCGTGCATTGTGATATTGTTATTGCTTAGCATAATCTGGTTATAATAAATTTGTTTCCACTTTGTGGTTTATGTTCCCTTTGGGAAGTTTTAGGATGGAGTAATAAAGTTTGATGATTCTTGGTACTAGTATATGTTGTCGATGTTTTTTTAAATCGTCAAAATGTGAGAATGAGGTTAATTCTCGTAGTAATTTGATCACCCATGGTGATATTCTCTAAATGATCAAATTTCAAGTTTTATGTTCATGATCTTTTGAGGGTTCAGGCTTTTATGTGGTAAATGAAGTTATCGAGTAACGATATGTTGCAAAGTTATAATAGTTCTTGATGATGCAAGTGCTTGATTTTGAATACTTATTTGTTCTTATCTCATTAAGGTTCGATACTCTCTTCTTGTGAGGCTTATGCGTTCAACTGTGGACTCCACTTATGTTCTATGAGTTCATTGCTTAATTGGTTTCTTCATTGGTCCCGTGTTGGCATGAGTGGTAGATGAGTTTTTCTAGTTGGTGAAAGTCGTTTCCATTTGTCTCTTCTTTTGAGAAAGAATCAACTCATTCTTTACGTGGGTCTTTCAAGTGTTTTCTAATTATTCTTGTCAAATTGATGTTAATACCCATAGTAAATTTGATCGCCTTTGGTGATATCGTTCGGATGAGAATATTTCAAGTTTAGCTTTCGTGATATTTTCTTTGAGCTATTGAATCATCCGTAGCTGAAATTATTTTAAATAAATTGAGGTATTGAATTGTCTTGTTGCTTCTTAAGAGATTCAAGTGATTTAATCTTAAAGGATTTTTGGTTTGAGTTGGCAACGTGAAGCGGCAATTAAAGAAAAAATTATGTTGGTTCCCTTAAGAGAAGAATAATCGCTTGTTTTTCATGAAATCTGTAATTGGAAATGTTTGAGTTTGGTGGTGAGATTATTTGGATCTCGTGTTTCGTGTGTAGTTGAATTGTTACGAACAAATATGACGTATTGAGGAATTTCAATGGTTCTTAATTAGTCCGTGTGGTTTGGACTAAAGACCTTATGTTGTTCGTTGTGGCAAAGCGATGTTAGTCAAAGAATTAATTTGAGTGTTAAAGGAAAGAGTGCAGTAGGAATATTTGAGAATTTGAGTCAAGTTTTGTAACTGGTAGTTATTTGAATTGTTCATAAACTTTTTGCTCTTTTCACTCAAGAGTGTCGAGTTTCAATCGCAATGTCATTTCCCTTAATGGTAGTTATTTGCTATTCCCTTTTCGAGGGATGCGTGCCCTCCGCTGTGAACTCAATTCTTCATTACCAGACTATTTCTTTTGGTTTCGTGCTCACTGTGAGCAGTAACGTTTTCCTGTGTGGTGAAATTTGTCCTTATTCGCCTCTTTCTTTTAAGAAAGGATCAACAGTTTTGTGTTGCAAAGTTTTACAAAGCGTAAGTTGTCAATTGTTTGGTCGTGGTTAAGTGATTGTAGGGGTGAGATTTTGCTACCAAGCTATTGGAGGAGTAATAGAAGATGAGTTGGTTTTGACCTAAACCTCTTGGAGGGAAGTTGATTCAGATGGAATGTATGGCTTCAAGTAAATCGTATAGTGTTCAACTAAGTAGAACCTATGATATAGTGTAGTTCCAGAACTTTGGTTCATGTTGAAATGTTGCGGATTATCAAATGTATGGAAACCTTAAACAATTTTATAGCGTAACATAATTGGAAAGAATTGCGATGTTGAGTGAGTGATTCCTGATGATGTCAATGAGTGAGTATGTCGGAATTGTGGGGATGTTAGAGATTTAATCCGATGATTTCACCATGTGTTATAAGAGGAATTCATGGTAGGGGTCTTGGAGGTTAAATTTGGGCTTTCCATTTTCATGCTAGACTTTTGGTCGCCCAAAGATTTGTGTGTAGAGGAGATAGAAAGCGGAGTATTCGAGTAGTGGAATGATTGTCGATAGAACCCTTCTGATGTAGTTCATGAGCGGGTGTACTGAGGATTCTGACGTGTTATTCTTGAAAGTTGGAGGTGATGAGATTACGTGGGTCTTTGAGGTGCTTTGGTGCCCTCTATCAAAGTAATGTCATCAGTTTGTCTAGAGTGTTCAGTGGAATCAATAGAGTCTCTCCACAAAGGTGTGGATGATGTGTTTCGGTTTAAGCCTAAATTTGATGATGTTAAATTAAGAGGTTTGAGACCGTGTGGTATGCGATGAATTCGAATTTCCAGGTTGAGAGATATTTTATTCCAAAAAGTGAAACTAAGAAAAAAATATCTTCTTGATTAGTGAAGCGTTTTCTTTATTCTCGCTTGAGCTTTGTGCTGTTGGCCAATGTCTTTCGTAAGTCGAGTTTGACTCGATTCTGGTATGTGTGGTTCGCTTCGGTTCAGGAAGAATAAAGGAAGTTTTGATTTGGGCATTTAAAATGATTTCTCCTTTAGTTTTCGTGACATTTATTCGCAATTTGCCACTTGGAAAGTGGAAAGGTTTTCTTGATGAAATTCTGATTTCTGGATTTTACTCTTCAGTACTCAGTTGGTAACGTATAGTTGTGATGTGAATCTTTCTTATTCAGAGGTGTTTTGCCGGTAAAAAAGTTTCCTTAAAAAGAATTCGATTGTATGTTTCCGGTTAAAGGAGGTGATCCTTGTTTTCAGTGAAGAGTTCAATTGAGAGGTGGAATAAGAGTTCCGTGTTCTTTGTGCTTGTCGTGTGGTTCGGTGTCATTGGGTTGTTTTCGCAAGTTGGCATATCGCCAGGACTGTCTCAAGTCCATGCGCGGAGTACGTAACGTCTTGTATGTTCTCATGTTGAGTGAGTACCTGGGAGATCCAGAGTTTGAGATTTTATTTGCGTCGTTGACCAACGAGTGAGATTTTACCTTCGAGTCTTGTCCGATGGGTGTACCTGGAAGTACCGGGTTGAGTGTTAGTTCAGACGTCGTGTTATGTCGTTGTGTTGTGGTATTTTCAGTCCGAAGGAGAGGCTACTTGGGAAGTTGTGTTGAGCATTTGCCGGTGTGGTTAGCGACAGGTACGTGGTTACCGTCGTTAGTTCCAGTTGCAGTTTACTTTCTTGTAGATCGGCGTTTAGATTCGGGGTCGAATCCCGCTAAGGGGGGTAGAATGTAATACCCTGTTTTTGATCAGGAAGAAACCTGTTCGAATTTGAATTCAAAAGTATAAAAAGGGGGTTTTCAGCTGTTCTTCCAGGTCTTGGGCCTAGGCCTTCGGCCAGCAGGCCCAAGAGGGGAGCCGGCCATCTGGCCCCAAGGGGCAGCCGAATGGCCCTAGGGGGCAGTCGAAGGCCCATGGGGGCAGCCGATTGGGGGCCCAAAGGGGGGTCGGCCTTATGGCAAAAAGGGGGGGCGGCTCTAACCCTAGCCTCCTCCCACACCTTGCGCCTCCTCCCTCCTGGCAGCCGCCCCTCTCCCTCTCTCACCCTGCGCATCCATGGGTTTTGGGCAGCCACCTCCCTCCCTCCTCCATTGGTGCCGCCGGCCAAATCTTGGGAGGAAGAGCCGGGTTGCCGTCTTCCTTTGGGGATCCACACAAGGTTCAGCACCTCACTGATCTTCGAGAGTAAAATCGTTTTCCCTGCTATTTTGCTCATTCCGTTCTTGGTAGATGCCGTATTTTGATTTGTTGTTAGTGCTGCGTGTAGAATCAGATTGCTGTTCTTTTTTGCGAGGTCTGTTTCGGTATTTTAGAGGCCGAATTAGAGATGTTCATCTCCTGGAGTATTGTAGGTCTTGTTCTTAGCTTTCGGTGGCCGCCAAGAACACTAAAATCCGACGAACGAGTCAAAAGTTATGATAGATTTATTATCTGCTGTCCAGAATCCTGACGAGAATTAGCAGTCTCTGTATAGGTTGATATATGGCCTAGTTAGAGGGTGATTCAGAGGTCTTGCCCATAACAAATTTTGAAGGTGATATCACTAGCTTTCAGGATTGATAAAGAACACCTCATTTGGATTTATAGATCAAAAGTTATGCACTTTTCATTGTGACTGTCCAGATTGTAGGTCAGTCTGTCCAGATTGTATATCAGTTTCTATCTTTAGTTTTGACCCGTGTGCCACTTTTTGTTAAAGGCAAAATATGAATGTCGTGCCAACTAGGTTATTGTAGAAAATTTCATAACCTTTTCAGATTGATAAAGAACACTCAATTCGGAGTTGTAGTTTCAAAGTTACGGACGTTTCAGTACTGCTGTTTTTTTATGTTCAGACAGTTTCTGTTCTGCTGTTTTGTTTGACAGTTAGCAATTTAGTTTGGCCGAATTGGGTTATCTCGTCAACTACAAAGTTGTAGATATATTTGTTAAGCTTGTGTAGGATCTGAGATCATCTCTTTTTGAGTCCCATATCATTAGTTTTGGTCTTTACCGTGCTGCTGTCCAGATGGGATTCCATGTTGCTGCTGGAATTTCAGATTTGGGTTATGACTATGTTTTGGGTGTGCAAGAGGGTAGTGTAGAATATTAATTCATGATGGGCTCTATGTTGTTCTTATTTCGGTTATTTAATTGTTTAGGCCGCGAGCCTACGGGTTTGGGAGCGCCATCGTTGCCTGCTAACGCGTCGCAACGCGGAAGGCAAGTACTTTGTTGGTTTTAAGTCTTTGTGATTGTGAATGTTTACATGAATATGATGTGACATCTTGTGATACCCGAAATGCTGAATTGGTTATGTTCTATCAATATGTGGAGTAAATGCTGAAAGATGATATTAGCATTGTTCATGTTCATATCATGCATCCTTTTATTCATGCTATGTCCACGGGAGTGGACTGTAAGTCCCACCATTCCAATGTGGGCAGGTTTGGACATTGTCATGTCCCGTCCACGGGAGTGGATTGAAAGACCCATCAATTCCAGTATGGGCACGTAAGACCCATCAATTCCAGTATGGGCAGCTTTGGACACCTATATGAAACGTTCTTCATATAGGACTTGGATCCCCGCATTTTTGTTAAGGTGCGGGCTTAAGTGAACACCGACGGGTGTGTCACTCGCTATACCGGTATAAGCATGTGTGCAATCCATCCTTGAGTACATTCATTCATGCCATGCATTCCTAAGCTTTTATTCGATGTATGCTCATATTCTCTTATGATGATGACTTGTTCATATGTGTGTTATGTCTCTTTCATCAGACTTCTTTGAGTCGTGGACTCACTCTTGCGTTGTTTGTGTATTTTAGGTAACCCCTGATGTTGGCTCACTTGGGAGGGAGTAGACACGCACTACTTGTTCACATCATCCAATTCATGTTCAAGATTAAATTTAGTTCTATCTTACATTCGTAAATGATGAACTGTACTAATAAATTTATAAGTGGTGAAGGAAGGATACCTTCTCCACATTGATGTCGAATTATTACTGCATATGAACTTTCATTATCAATGAACTGAAATAAATAGATTAGATGGTGAAGGAAGGATACCTTCATCATGTTTTGGTTGTTTTGATACTATCATTAGTTGATTTTATTCAAATTCTTCCGCATTATGGATGTATGTTAGATGTTTTTAGGTGACATCTTGGCTTCCGAATAGCCAGGGTGTTACAATAGTTCTCTGTAGTTTCTAGTTTGTCTTAGAACAGTGGGTTCGGATGTACCAATTAAAGATACTAAATTCCTAAGTTAGTAGTACCAAAGATGACAGAACTGTCTTCGGAATTAAAAACAAAGACTTAGATGGAATAATTTGATCTTTCGGTCACTTGAGGAGTTGTAGATATGCATGTGTAGATTCCAAGGATTTTGGGTTCATGACTTTTGGTGTTTTGACTCAAAAGTTATGGTTTTTCTTTGATGGCTATCTATTTGGACAAACTGGTATTTGGAGTGTATCGGTAAAGTTTCGGGTTGCGAATAGGAGCGATTGATTTCATTTTGTTTAATTGCTATGTTGAGTACTTTTGAATGGTATTCTTAGTATACTTTACGGTTGCCAGGTGGTGGTGAGAACCGGCGTTAGAGTCTTCCCATCTTTGTCATCCGTCTCACGGTTGAGGCAAGTGCAAGCAGTGTAGGGTGAATTGTGATGCTAGATTCATGATAATTGCCATGGTTTACTTATGAAAGTATATCTATGATATTGCCGATGATTATTATTCTTTCATGTTGAATTGAGAATATGAACTTCTTTGCATCATGCATTCATTCCTGAATCTTGGACTACGTGGTAGCCAAGCATTGTTTCTTTTGAGGTCCCCATCATATATTGGACAGACATGAGATCCTCGACATGTATTGGATGGGCGTGGGTCCCCACACTCATGGAGTGTGGGCTTGAGGTCTCTGTGCCTGAGGGCACATGCTTGAGTATGCATCGACGGATGCACTACTCCGTATTACCGGTAATTGCAAAAAAGGAAGAAAGAGCATTCTTTACATATGCATTGCATGCAAGCATAAGAGAATTATTTATGGTTCCTTGCTGGTGTTCATATGAGGTTTCGGTATATTCATTGGCTGGTCGTGAAGTTGTGTTTATTATCACTATTGTACTTTGCTGAGTTGTGGACTCACGCTTGTTGTTGTTGTCCTTTTTAGGTACCTCTCGAGGCAGCGACATACATGGGAAGGGGTAGTTTTGATGCACTTCACACTTAACCACTCATGACAAATAAATTACCTTATTTTTCTAAAACCTCATGTTCACGCTATTTCCTTTAGTTTTAGACCGTGTCCATCCTTCGTGGTGGTTGATTCACTTGTAATCGTGGTAGCCAAGGTTTACCGTGGGTGTTTCTATTATGCTTTTAAGACTCAGTTATTGATTCATTTAGTTCAATTTGATAGAATAAATTGAGTGATTTGATTAGTCTTACATCTCCGTGATTTTGGATGAATATTGATGATTTAGACTTAACTGTTAAAGAACTGCTCTCATTGAGTAGCATAGTCATTTGTTTTGGTTTTGGTTGAGAAATAGCAAGATTCATGCCTAGATTATTATTAATTGATAGGTAGTATTATTTAACTTGATTATACTGTAACTTGTGCTAGTTTCTATGATTTGAATTAAATCATTCATTGTGTATGTCTTGCTGAATTTGTATTATTAAATTGAATAAAGTGCTTATGTAAGGTGGTTTAATAGCATCCTAGGCTCTATGTTGGGCTAAAGTGTTACATTGACAGAAGTGACTTCTTGAATGCTTACAACTAGAGTGGCTAACTGGTTCTTCTCAGGACACTAGCTGCTGTAGTGATCTTTTTGTAACACCCCAGCCCAACATGAGCCTGGAATGCTACCCAACTAAAATTATAACAACCTAAAACCAGAATACCTTACTAATTTTTCGGCAGAATGTCCTTTGTATAGCTAACTATTCCAGGGGTTCCAACAGGTACAAATATCAAAATTAAACAACTAACATTCAGCATATTCAATAGGCGTTCAAGGTATGCTAAATGACTAAAGCATAATCATAAAAATTCTTTAAGCAGCTTGCTCAATTGTTAAGGCATGATCAGAGTTTAATCAATTATGACAGGTTCATGGTAGTGTGCGTGCAACATATGGCTACTCCCTCCCATGCATGTCGTTCTTGGATTGGGTACCTAAAACAACAACAACAACAATAAGAGTGAGTCCATAGACTCAGCAAGTATATATAAAAGACATTACAATGCAAAATAAAAACATCAGCATCCACTTCCAGAAGCATATCATTAAATCATTCCACATGCATATGCAATACTCAAGGATTCTTTTCTCTTTATCTCTTTTTGCATTTTACCGGTAATACAAAGTATGCAACCGTCGCTACATACCCATGTCTGTGCTCGCAAGTGCAGGGACCAATTGCCCAATACTCCACAAGTAAAGGGGACCTCAAGCCCACACTCTACAAGTGTGGGGACCTCAAGCCTGTCATATACATGACGGGGACCTTAAAGATGTGCATGCTTGGTTATACAGTCATTGTGCACATGAACATTTACAATTTCGCAATAATCATGAACAGCATCAACACCATACATGAAAAGCAATCATTCGTATCATCATAAGCATTCTCCATCCTTAATCAACATATCACACTATCAACCAAGCATAGCTAATATGTATCAAAATACAAGCACTCACTGTCAAACAATTCATAATTACTCTATCAAACAGAGTACATGCCTTAACCGCGTGAGAACGGAGGATGTGAAGAGGGTGCTGCCTCCGGGACCAGTCCCCCACCTAAATTCATTTAAAAGCATACTAATACAACAGTAATGGACCAAACAAACTATAAGCAAACACGAACTCGCAATAGTTTTTAACGCAATCCCGACTCCCATTCCTAAATGCTGTTCTGTCCCTCTGTGGACAATCACGTTCTAAAATTCATATCTTTTAGTACAGGAGTCCAAATGAGGTGTTATTAGACTTCCTTGAAAGTTTATCAATTTATCCAACTAAACCTAGTGGATGGGCCTTCCTGATTCGGTCATCCAATACCTCTACCAAGCTAATTAATAGAACATCGATTTCACGTTAGGTTCTCTGGACAGTATACTAAATCTACCATAACGTTCAGTACGTTTGTCCAAATTTCGCGTTCTTGAGCTTCTCTGAAAGATACAACAATTATCTACAACTTTCGTTATATTGAGCTCCTCTTATGTTCCCTTTAGCTGATCGTTCAAGTCAGAATACTAAAACCTATCAGAATACCGACAGATTTGCAGAACAGTCGCACTAATAAATTCATAACTTCTTCTACATAGGTCCAAATAATGCAATATAGTACTTCATCGAAAGCTGACGACGTCCTCTACAATACTCCAGGAGATGCCCAGGACTGAATCCATACTTAACCACATCAAAATGACTGTCTAATGAAATCTGTCCTGAGTAGACCATAATACCGACATTGCTTCAACAATTAAATGTGCATCTAATCGAGGAAAAATAGGGGTTAACCTTGAAGAACGAGATGACGAACACGGAGACCCAGCGGGGCTCCTTCCTTTCCTTCCTCTTTTCCTTCTCCTCTTCTTCTTCCTTTCTTCTTCTTCCTCCCTCTCCTTCCTTTCTCCTCTTGGCATGACACTAGGGAAGAGAATTGCTACAGTGCCCGTGTGCTACAGCAGAAAATAGGGTTTCCCCCCTCCTTTTATTAGTGGCCAGCCCCTCATGGGCCTCCTAGGCCAAGGCCTGAGGCCCAAGTTGTCGAAGAACTGCATAAACCCCCCTTTTTCTTATGTCTAGTTTCTCTTTTAAACGCTTTCTATATTAGA
Organism: Ampelocalamus luodianensis; assembly: GCA_036346255.1. Classification (NCBI taxonomy): domain Eukaryota; kingdom Viridiplantae; phylum Streptophyta; class Magnoliopsida; order Poales; family Poaceae; genus Ampelocalamus; species Ampelocalamus luodianensis. The sequence goes on along the minus strand of CM070628.1, from coordinate 37,101,818 downwards.
ATAAAACGGAGTATTACATTCTACCCCCCTTAAACAGGATTCGACCCCGAATCCTCACATCGACCTATGCAAAAGGTCAGATGCAGCTGAAGAACTAATAACGATAACACATACCTGCTGCGAACAAATCTAGATACTGCTCGTGCATGTGAGACTCCAGTTCCCATGTCGATTCTCGCTCATACTGATGCGACCATAGCACTTCGACGAAGACCAACATCTTATGCCTCAACACTCATTCCGACCTCCCAAGCATACGTACCAGGCGAGACTCAGACGTGAGGTTTTTACTCGCTTGCCAACGTCTCAAACGAAAACCTCAAATCTCTGGATCTCCCATGTGCTCACTCAGCACCAGAACATAACAAACGATGCGTACTTCGTGTGTGGACCCAAGACAGTCCTAGCGATATGCCATCTTCTAAAATCCCCGCAGCTATCGGAAACAGTCAATGTACCTTGGGCCACCTTCCCCTTGGGTACTAAAGCACACAACATGCACAACACATAGAACTCTTGTCCCATTTCTCAATCGATCTCTTCATCTCAACAAGGAGTACCTCCTTTAACTAGGGACCCACAACAGAACTCGACTGAAAATAAAGGATTCTCATTACAAACACGCATTACCAACTCCCAACCAAAAGAGTTAAATCCAAAACCAAAAGGTTCGACAAGAAACTCTTCCAATTTCCAAGTAGGCAGTTTGCCAATGAACACCACATAAGCCAGAGGCAAAAATCACTCGAATGTCCAAAACAACCATTTCCTTTCTTTTTCTTAACAAAAAAGAATCATGCAATACCGAGAAGAACCAATCAATTTATAATTGGCATCTGTCATAGGGACAAAGCTCAATTAAAAACCACGAGAACGTTTCATTATCCGAGAATACAACCTTTCTCTCAAACTTTCCTTTAAGAATTCAATTTTCTCTTAAATCATGAGATTCCAAACCATCACATAACACACTAATTCTTTTCTTTTAATTTGGCAACCTTAAAGCTATGCTCAAACTGAACACAAAATCCACACCTATGTAGAGAGACTCTTCCAATCCACAATAACATACTCTGATCAACTTCTCTACCAAAAGAATTATTTTGACAAATAATCCCCAACACATCTCAAAATAGCTATCAGCCACAATCACATCACCTCAATCTTTTAAGGATAATCAGCTTAAAATTCACCACATTTGCACTCATTTACTACATCCAAAGGATTCTATCAAAGATCACCATAAATCTTGGAACCTAATCATGGGAAACTAAGATGCTAGCCTAAAAATGCAAAGCCCAAATTCAACCTCTAAGACTCCTACAATGAACTTCTGGTATACTTGATAGGTAACACTCATATCTGGTGACTAAAATTTCACACAGCTCAATAAAAACCTCAGATATTAATATCAACGTTGCTCACAAATCAAGTAACCGCCCAAGGTGTTTCATTTCACCAATCTTGGACCTTCACTAAACCACACCAATCAAATTCATCTACACGACCACAATACACCCATTCGCAATACCCTCACTAATTGACCAAGATTAAACCATACTCAATCACTAGCGTTAATAAATAAATATATTCTTGACCAAATTATCTTTAAAGATAATCTAACTCCTAGAGGGTTACTCACTGAGGCTGAGTCATACTTGACAATAACTCAACAATCCTTACTATCCCATTAATTAACATGACGATTAGATTTCTCCACACTACTACTCTCATTAAACTACACCATCATAATTCTTATACACAATCTTACCGAGTACCCAATTGCAATACTCTATTAAATTAATCAAGATTTCCATGCTTTCTAATTCTAATGTTCTTTCAAAATAACAAAACATCTTGGACCACACCTCTCTATAGGTTCTACTAGTTGCGACAATGTAATCAATTAGCTCCAAAGACAAACATTCTATTTAGACCAAATTCTCTCTAAGGATTATTCTAATAAATCAATTTATTACTCAATGCCTCTCAAACAACTTGACACCTAAAGGCTCATAAAATCATCTACTAGACCACCACTATCTAGTTGTCATTACACATCCGAAAAGGCATTGCAACACAAATCGGTTAACCCTTTCTTAGAAGAAGAGGCAAATAGAAATAAATTTTAGCACAGGAAAATGTTACCACTTACAGTAAGCACAAGACCAAGGGAAAATAGTCAAATAGCATGATTTCAAAAAACAAAATACGAGACCACAATTGAGGGCACATGTTCCATAAGAAGGGAGTTTCAAACATCAATAAATCACAATAAAATATTGCTTTTGAAACTCAAGAAACACTTAAGCGGCAATGATAGAAAAGTTGCAGGTTACAATCCTGAACTCCAACCTCAAATACTTATGGTACACCCTTTTTTTCTTGTAACAGAGAAAATAATTTTCTTTGATTACATCACCACTTGCCAACCCAAAGAAGAAGTACTTTTAAAATAATTCACATTAATCACTTAAGAACCCTGACGAGGATCCAATAATCCTCATTTTATTATTCCATAATCACGTAATATGACGTCACATGATATACCCCTTAATGTTAAAGGGAAGGATAAGTTAGGTGGTTGTAAGTTCTTCTACGACCACCCCCCTAGTCGTAAGTATTTCTACGACTATGGTGTAATCGTAAGTCCTGCTACGATTACGTCCAGTCGTAAGTTTTCCTACGATCAGTAACCAGTCATAAGCTTTTCCTACGACTACCCCCTGGTCGTAAGTCTTGCTACGACCAGCCCTGCTACGACTCCCTCACAATTAACTGGGTCCACTCATCAGAGGGGCCATTTATTGGTGAGGATCTGAGCAGTCAAATTGCTTAGTTATACCTGAAATAACTATAGACCATTCTCCACTATCTCCGATTGGTAACCGTTGGACAGCATGGGGGGTTACTACTCCGGTAATTACTCTCATTATTACGCAATAATGAGCGCCTAATTGACCTGGAACGACAACCATCCCTACATCATGGTATAAATAGGTGTCTTTTGGAGATATTAGAGGAGACTTTTTTGGGAGAGACAATCAGTAGCTGTATTAGCGCAAGTCTTTCCACTGATTGTAATCAGGATACCCAATACAATACACACAGGAGTAGGGTTGTTATTCTCACTAGAGAAGGCCCGAACCTGTATAAAAATCCCCGTGTCTCTTCTGTCTGCGTGATCAATTGTGGAGACCCCCCGAATCAAATAATCTTTACGTAAGATCGGTTCTAAAACACCGACAGTTGGCGCCGTCCGTGGGGATCTTCTGGTAATTCCTTGTCAACAGTTCTTTCTTTTCTCTTTTTTGCAACCATGGCAGGAGAATGGAACGAGGAGAATTGGTTTGACTTGGTCGATTACGCAAACATCGACATGGATGCCGGTTTCGATTACGAGCCGAGTATCGAATCCTCTTACGGTATTGCTGCCTCTAGAGATCTTCTATCAGATCTCGGAGACTGCACCACCACCGGAGTTCAGGAGGGATCCTCATCCCCTGCAACAGTACGCCCAGCTGAGGAGCCAGCTTCCTCAGGTGGCAAGGGTCAACACGACCACCAACAGGGCTACCTCAGGACAAATTCGCAACACGACGAGAGTTTTTCCTCCAAGTGTTCGAGTCCCCCCAAGGCAGTACGACTTGGCAAGACAGGTTCTGGAAGCCATCATTCCGGAGCTCCATCGACATCTGATGGTCCTTTCTCTTCAGGTAATTCCGCAGGAAAGAGGATCGAACACGCTGTTCCTCCAAGTCCAGCCCTCCTGTCGCAGGATACACCTGCAGACGGAGACTGTTATAACCCGGAGTTCCCCTACCTGGAGGGGTTTACTCCAAGTCGCCAAATGGTGTTGCTTGACTACCCATCAAGTGAGGAGGCCTCGAGCGCAAGTGGAGGTTATCCACGGGAGGTCTTCGCCCTTCCCTCTGATAAGAATTATTCTCCCAGAAGAAGGATTGACGATGCTTCCCAATGGGCACACTCTACACCCCTTTGTGGCAATGGCAAGGACACCACCACTGGCGAACGAGACGAACACTTTGATGAACGTGCGGGACATCCTCAACATTCTCGCACTCCATTGAAACCAACTCAGGGGTCTGATATAGGCCATTCTGAGACAACCCGATGGAGAAAAATAGCCGCTCAGAAAAATCTCCCTGAGCGAGCTTATTTCCAGTCGGAGGAAGCTCAAGAGCTCCAGCACATCAATGACTTGCTGGAAAATCCGACCCAAGAACTCGCTCGAGCGCCAAGGTACGATCGCTTCGCAGAGGAGATCGCACAACGGCTTCATAGCACAATGGCAAAACTCGAGCGTCTTCGTCGACTGCAACCAGGAAGTCGTAGCAGTACGACTCCGTCTTCTGCCAGCCGCTCAGATAACTCGTCGCATGGAAGGCGACATGACCTTCACTCACATCGTTCTCTCGACCCGAGGAAGGCGCAACAAGCCCCCAGGAGAGGTGGTCTTTCACCACTTCAACGACGGAATGCGCGGCGGTAAGCGGAATACGAGGAGTATTTCCCTCGTAAAGCTGAGGCCTATCATAGGTCCAGCCCAGCCGTGACTGGATATCGTCGAGTACGATCACCCAGTGATGTGAACCCTTCTTTTTTGCAAAGAAGGAGGAAAGAAGTCATCTCGGGGTGTCGGGCGTTTTCACCCGACCTTCGAGCAGTTCGATGGCCGCCTCGTTTTCGACCAGCGAACATGGAGAAATTTGATGGAACCCAAAATCCCATCGAGTTACTCCATATCTATACTACAGCCATCCGATCTACAGGAGGAGGAGAGCATGTCATGGCAAATTACCTTCCGACTGTACTCGAAGGATCGGCTCGATCATGGCTCTTGAACCAGCCGTTCGAGTCGATCTACTCATGGCAACACCTCTGTGACCTTTTGCTGGTGAATTTCCAGGGCACTTACAACCGCCTTGGAAAGGAGGACGACCTACACCGAATAAGACAGAACGATTATGAAACGCTACGACAATTCATCAGGCGCTTCAGTCAGGTTCGAAATTTTATTCCGGAAGTTTCTGACTCATCCGTGATCAGGGCTTTCAAGCAGGGAGTCCGCAGCAGAAGAATAATAGAGGACATCGCTTTAGATCCACCTACCACTGTCGCCGAACTCTTCGAGATGGCCGATAGATACGTGACTGCTGCTGAAGCAGTCGAGTGGAACAACACTATCGATCGTGAAGATAATATCCCTTAAGAGGCAGGCGAAAGTGGTAAGAAAAAGGATCAAAAGGCTAGGAAGTCCAAGAACAAGGCAAAGAGACACAAATCTCCAGCTGCCGGTTCTAAGGAGGTCCTGGCCGTAAGCGACAAGGAGCCGCGCAACCCCAAGCAGAAACCCGATCGAGGCAAAGGTAAGCGCCATGATCAAAGAAACGACAAACCCAGGTGGTGTCCTTTTCATAAAAAAGAAGGGCATGATCTTCGTAACTGCCGAGTTTTCCTACGGAAACTCGAAGACTATTACTCTGGCAAGGGGCCACTTCCTACTCTTGAACAGGTAGGCCAAACGAGTAGACAGAAGGAGTCGAATGATGAGGAGATGTTGTTCCAGGATCCGCAACACACCATCGATCACATGTATGGGGGATCTTCGGCATACGAGTCGCGGAGACAGTTGAAAGCTGTTGAGCGTGATGTAAACACAATTGACTCCCCTCTTGTCAATAAATTACCGAAGTGGTCGGAAGTCACTATTACTTTTGAGAAAGGTGATTGTCCGATCCCTTCGACTAGACCAGGTCGGTTCCTGATCGTGGTCGAACCCACCATCAACAATTGTCGAGTCAATCGAGTTTTAGTTGATGGTGGAAGCTCGCTAAACATACTGTTTACGAGTACCCTGGATGAGATGCAGGTACCCAGGACAAAGGTAAGGCCGGTACGATATTCATTTCGTGGAATCGTACCGGGGTCTTCGGCCAAACCAATTGGCCAAGTTTTTCTTACTTTAACATTTGGCTCACCAAGCAATTTCAGGACAGAGAGGATCTCCTTTGACGTGGTCGATTTCGATACGACATATAATGCCATACTCGGACGACCTACTTTGGCAAAATTCTTAATAGCTACTCATTATGGGTATCAATGTCTTAAGATGTCAGGTCCCAAAGGAGTAATCACAATATATTGTGACAAGAAGATGGCGCACTCTTGCGACCGTCGATCCCTCGAGATGGTTGGACAACTACCAACTCGAGACGAAAGTCAACCTTCGACTAGCAAGTCGAAGCCTAAAGCTGCACCAAAGCCGAACGACCAGGTCAAAGAGGTTCCTCTGGACGCGGAGGAGCCCTCGAAGACTATTCGCATAGGGGATTCTTTCGACCCCAAATAGGAAGACGCTGTAATATCCCGATTATTAATAGAGAGTACAATAAAATTAGAAAGTGAATTAAAGGAATTAAAAGGGAGAATTCAGAATTTATGAGAGAATTGGGCCTTGGGCCTTCGGCCATAGCGACCTAGCCCAAGTGGGCCGGCCATTAAGTGGTCGGGACAACCCTTCCCAAAACCCTAGCCGCCAACTCCTACCCCAAGCCGCCACGCTCCCGCCTAGCCGCCGACGTCCTCTATAGCCAAGCCCTTTCCCATTTATTGATCGTCGCACGGCGCACCATGCTAGCCGGTGCCGATCATTGCCCCGCTTGATTGTCCGCATGTATCCGCCGCCACGTGTGTCGCCCATCGCGATGGCGCTAGCGCATGGAATCTATCGCCGCCCTCCTCCCGCTAGCTAGCATTGCACGCACGCACGCATGCCGCATGCGTGTTGCTCTTGCTGCTAGTTCTTGCATTGTACGTGTACATGGTTTTCCTATACGTGTACATGCATGGCTGCATGCTAGTGCCGCATGTGTCTTCGCTCCCTTGTGCACATGCACGTATGCATGGATGCATTATGTTGTTGTATGCATGGGCCTATGTTGCTGTCACTCATCGCTACTGGATTTTCTATCATGGTCTGCTCTTATTGGCTACAGAGGAAAAACAAGGAGGATGGAAGAACTAGCAAAGACACGCTGCATGGTTTGCATGGCTTCATAGTGGTTTCAACAAAGAGAAGGAAGGAAGAGAAGGAAAAGCGAGGATTAGATCGTAGATTTGGCTTCCATCACGTGGTAACGATCGATTCTTTCCTCTCTGCTTTCTAGTTATTTTAGTAGATATTAGAGGAAGTAGCAAGTGTTCGTTAGGGAAACGATTAGTAGATCGAGTTAGTCTGTAGTATTGTTGTACTATTTTTACAGGTAGTATAGAGGCATAATTTGAGAATTTCATCTACTAAAGAGTTGTAGAGAATTTCGATATCTTTCTGTAGAATATTTAATCATGTCAATCGGATGATTAAATTTTAAGTTATGAATTTTGTAAGCCTCATCGTAGGACGAATCTGTAGTCTTTAGGGCAGTACGTTTTAATATGTAGATTAAAAATAGTAAATGAGGTAATTAGTGTATTTTCTCTACATGAAACGTGTAGATATCGTCTTAAGGGTTCCGGAAAGTATTGGTATGCTAGATTTCGATTTCGGATGGATAAGTTAGAGTATTTTTTTTTACTACTGGGACAGCAGGTAGTGCGTTCGGTAGATTTTGGTTTGTTTGGTCGGTTTGGCGTAAACACGTGAGGTTGCTTAGTGTGACGGGCTGGTACTGTGACGATGTGATTTTGATGATGTTTTTGAGTGTGTGTTTTACTTGCTTGTTTAGGGACTGTGGCCTCATGTGCCGTGCCACAATTTCGTCATCCGGCTTCGAAGGGCTAAGAGGCAAGTACATGGTAGAGTGGTGAATAACGGGTTGTTCACCATTATCGTTGATATTACTTATCATACTATTTATTATGCTCCCGCCAAGCTTATTCTTATACATGATATTGATGACATTAAGGGAATGAGATTATGATATGTCACTAATGATATTGAGATATTGAGTTAATGAGATGGATTATGTTGATGATTAATTAAAGATGTTGCATCATTTACATTCCTCATGACAGGAGTTGCATGAGCCAGGTCGGTGAGAAAGTCATGTAACTAATCCGGTGAGGTCGGTGAGAAAGTTACATGACTACTCCGGAGTGCTCTAGATAAAATCCTACATTGGTGGGGACTTCACGGGAGTGAAGGATAGAGTGGTTCATCGACGGGTGAACACTCCGCTATACCGGTATCAGCTGATGAGATGCATATGAGCATGAGCATAATGATGCATTCGCATATATGAGTAAATTGTTAAATTGTGCAACGTTACCTATACGAAATATGGCTTGTTCATTTGAGTATGAGAATGGCATTAAATAGATAGATGATGATGATAGCCTTGATTATGGTTGGCAAACCGTTGTTTATGGCTTTGTTGTGTATTTGCTGAGTCTTGGACTCATTCTTGCTCTATTGTTGTTTTTAGGTGACCGTTGATGACATTTCACTCGGGAAGGGCTAGCACACTTGGAATCACACCTACACCCAATCATTTGATTCATTGGATATGGAAACTTTGATTATAGCACGATGATTTATATTTAGGACATGATGGTATTAAATAACATTAGATGATAAGTTAGAGTTCATTATTCATTCAATAGACTTTATCCGTCTGGTTTTGCATTGTTTTTAGATTATTATCTTGCTATGCTTTATAGAGATTATTTATCTGTGATTGTTATGTCATTATACTTGTTTTAATGTGACCCGTGGATGAATTTTATTATTGAGATGCTTGCTCTAAATTATTATAAAATGATGTTAAAATTGATAGTTAGTGTAGTTAGTGGCATTCTGGGCTCCGTGTTGGGCCGGGGTGTTACAGTTGGTATCAGAGCGGGCTTTAGGTCCGTGGTGAATACATTAATAACTTATGTAAACTTAATTTGCTAAAATTTGCTTTAGGACTAGTAAAATAAATTAAAATTTGCCAATGGTTAATTAACTTAAAATTTGACACACGGTGCATGAGGATGGGAATGGGCAAAGTATTACATTTGCATTCTTTGTTATGTCGTATTATTTATTTATGTTATGAGATGATTTTGTATGCTTATGATTTGATGACATGATCGGTATATGCGAGGATAGTCGATGTTGAGGGGTAGAGATATTGGTTGTGGCCATAGGTATGGCCAGTTGAACAACTGTTCATGGTATGGGAATAGTAAAGGATTTTCTTCAGGTAACTTAGCTACAAAGGTTGGGGATGAGTTTCCTTGGAAAGGTTGTTGTTTTCCTTGAGTTGCATTTGGTTATTCTGATTACTCGCTGGTTTTATGAACTTTCTTTGGATAGCGGTTACAATACAATTTCCATTGGTCTTTATTGGTTCTACAAAGTGATTATTTGTTCTATCGACAGTTGATCCGTTGTTGTTTCTTGTGAACGTTGTTAATTTGCAAGATTGTTCTTTTCACGAGAATTCTGTCTTTCTTGTTGGAAAACATGATTTGTTTATTTCGCTTGGTATTTTGAATAATGGAAATAATCAATTGCAAGTTCTTTATCGTGTGGAACATTGATCTTACGTAGCCTTTTTGGAGTAATTTGAGCGTTGAAGTTAATGCCTCTCTTTTATAAAAGAAAATGTAAAAAAAACCTTGTCATGATTAAGTGAGAGGTTGCAATTGTAAAAAAATTAATTGATATGGTATTGATTACCAAGTTGGGTATGTAGCGTGGTGCATAATTAATCTTAACTAGTATCCTTGAAAGTGTAGTTGATTAAATTTTTTTTTCAAGTAGTTTTTAATGAACTATGCCTATGAGTATGTTTATACCTAATTGGAGTCAAAGGAGTTATTAACAAGTGTGGAACGTTGATGAACTGGTTTGACCATTAAAGTTGTTTGGATTTCTAAACTTGTTGGATTATTAGGTCTCAATGGATTAATCTAACTATTTGGGATGGTTAAGTTAAGAGGGTGTTAGATTATTGCCTTAGTGGATATTAACCGTGGAGATTATTGCCTTAGTGGATATTAACCGTGGAGTTATCTTTTTTTTTTGTACATACTTAGTGATCATATATAATTGCTAGATTTACATGATCCTTAATATGATTAATTGTTGGAATTCTGTACAAAAGATTGGAGGGGTTGAATATCGGTGGATCTAGAATTTATGGTAGGAGTTTTTGGATAGTTATTTTAGCAAGAATGGTTGGACGAATTTGATTGTAGCATCATTGGGACTTTTGATCGATGGAAGGCTACAATTCTGGAAGTTTTATTGAGATTTTGCACCAAAATCTGCACATGAGGAGGAACAGTTGAATATGTGTTTGTAAAAAAATGCACATGATTTGCAAAGGGAAGCAGGTAGAAACTAAATTTTATGATGAAGCTAGTTGATAACAATGATCGTTGAAGTGCAATTATTGTGTGTTGAAGTTTGGTGTTCAACATCACTACGAGTTGAACTGATATGATTGAATAGGTGGTTTATGTTTACATAATTGTGGAATTGTCGGTTGATAGCGTGTCCTTGATGAAAAGGTTTTGGTAGAATCTTTTAATTTGTGTAGTAAAGCACCTCTAGAATAAAGTGGTTGTTATAGTGAGGTTGTAAAGCTTTGGTAGGCCCTCAATTTGAGAATAAGAAAATAAAGTAGTATGGAACAATTTGGTGAGTTTTTGAAGAGCTTTATAGTGAAAGAGTAGACTATGACGAATCTTGTTAAGAGTATATTATTCTTGATGTTAGTAAGATTGTCAGTAGTGGATTGTGAGTGTGTTGTTGATTCTCATAAAAAGGTAATTTGATAGTCTTTCGTGGTATAGCTTAAATGAAATGTTTCGAGCTTTGCATTCGTGAACTTTTGGATTTCATGGTTTATGTAGTAACTAAAATTAGTTTGAGGAAGTGACTTTTTGGAAAACTTTATTGGTTCTTAAGTGATTCTTGTGATTTGGTCTTGAAAGCTCTTTCTGTTTGAGTTGGCAAAGTACAGTTGTAATTAAAGAAAATTGGTTTCTTGGTTAAAGGAAAGAGTGTAGTAGAAGTATTTGAGATTGGAATCAAGCTTTGTAACTTACAATTTATTGAAGTGTGCTTAATCTTTCTATTTTTTTGTTGCTTAAGAATTTCTCAAGTTTCAATAGCAATGTTTATTCTTATTGGTGGAAGTTTGATATTCTCTTCTTGTGGGGCTTATGCCCTCAACTATGGTCTCATCTTTTTTGGGGGATCATTGCTATTTGACTATTTCCCTTGGTCTTGAGTTTACTACAAGTAGTAAATGTTTTTATATGTGCTAAAATTTATTTTATTTGCATTTTCTTTTGAGAAAGGATTAATGGATTTGTTTTACAAAACCATATAGATTTTATAATGCAACTGGTTAGTAGTGATCAATTATATGATGTTGTGAGAATTTGGGTTACAAGTTATTTGAGGGGCATTGGAGAATGAATTGATTTTGTGATATAAATCTTGTAGAGAATTGGATCTAAAAGAAATGACGGTCGTTAGAGCAAAACTAATTATGCTCTTACAACTAGTATGCCATATAATGAATGGTGATCCAAAAAAACATTTGCTCATGTTGGTGGAATATTAGAATTATCAAATAGTCAGGGTATTGCGATTGTATAATTTGCAAGGTTGTGTAGGTAAAGTTGAATGGTGTGGTTTGGTGAGGGTCCACGATTGGCAAAGTTAATCATTTTGGGCGGTTAATTGATTATTGAGGATTGTTGATATTAATGATTGATGATATTATTTGGATTGTGGGAATTGTTGTGTCGAGTATGAGGATTTTCTTATCAATTATACCAGAAGTTTATTGTAGGAGTCTTGGATGTTGAAAATGGGCTTGTATTTTATGCTAGAACTGTAATATCCCGTTTAAAAATAAAACAAATAAGTGATTAGTACTGAAATTAAATAGAATTAGAAAAGAAAAATTCAGAAGTTAGAAAGAGTATTAGAACTCGGGCCCTCGGCCCATAGCTTTTTGGCCCAACTGAGGAACCACTTAAAAGGGGGGAGGCAAACCCTAGCCCTACATTGTAGTGGAGTACTGTAGCACAACACTACAGTAGCCGCCGCACTGTAGCACCTCCTCCCATGGCAGCCCTCCCGCCTCGGCAGCTCCACCGGCGCCTCCTCGTGCACGACTCTCCCGGTGCACGACTCCCGCCGCCGGCCATGGGAGGAGGAAGGAGGTGAGTAGAGGAGGCCGTCTTGGGGGTGGAGATCGCCGTCGCTCACGCTGCTTGTCAAGGGTAACCGCTGTCCCATCGTCTAGATGTTTAATTGTTGTTTTTCTAGCAATGTCGGGTTTAGATCGCGTTCTGTCCAGATTAGTGCGTGGCTGTTTTCGTATCCTTAGAAGCAGAATCTGGAGACCCCATCTCCTAGAGATATGTGGGGTTTGTTCTTAGGTTTAAGTGGCCGCCAAGAACGCCCAAATCCGATTAACGGTGAGAAAGTTATGATTTGCTTAGTGCTGCTGTCCTAAAATCCTGACGAGAATCTGCAGTTAACTTGTTAATTAAGTAAGAATTTCATAAGTGCCGAATTGGAACTTGGGATCTCCTAGAGAGTTGTAGGATATCTCGTTATCTTTCATTTCCGACAAGAATCACGTCATTTGGACCTCTGTAGCAAAAGTTATGATTTTATTCTTATTGGGTCTATGCTGTGGAATGGTTGCTGGTCTGACAGGTTTTAGTGTTTCGACCTAAGAGTATATTTAGAAGACAAATCAGAGGGTCTCGCCATAACGAAAAATGTAGATAATCCTTCCAGCTTTCAGGAAAAGTAAAGATCGTGAAATTCGGATGAATGTATAGAAAGCTATGATAGTTTTATTGTTGCTGTCCAGAGACCCGACGCAAAAATTGATGCTTTGTTGAATGGCTTGGTAGGGCTAGTAAAGGGCCGAATCAGAGAACCTCACCAACTAGGTTTAGAAGGGGAATTCAATAACTTTTTCAGAATGTCCAAGATCACTTCATTTGGATTTCTGTACAAGAAGTTATGATTTTTTCAAGGGGCTGTTCTCTGGAAAGGAAATCTGGCAGCCGATAATAGAGTCGGGATCGCGTCGAGTGGACGATGAGTTCATTTGTGATTACAGTTTTGTTATTAGACCTACATGGTAGCCTTAGCATGTCTCATTTATATGTCCAGTGTGGGTTTGGCTCGGGAGCAGTACCTTATCCTCGACATCCACCTTCGCACGGTTGAGGCAAGTACAATTTTAGTAGACAGATGTTGAATGAGTGTTGAATTGATTGTTTGTGGTGAATGTCATTTGTTTAGTTAGTTTGAGTATGGAAGTGGCTTATATATGATCCTGTTACCTGAAATGCATCTCTATGATGAAGTATGCTTATGAATGTTTTTGTTACTGTATTGCAAGTGCATTAAGGAATAGCATTGAACTTATTGAGTGGAGTCTTGTGTTATATTAGATAATGTTTGGTGTGAACCATGAATGTCATGCGATGTGAAAATTATAGTTCGTGTGTAGTGGTGCATATGTTATATACTACGCATTGATGTTGGAAAAGTATGATACCTAAGGATGAGAAAGTTGTATTATGAATAGTCTACTTGTATGCCATGAAGATGTGAATGCATTTGTTCATTTATTGTTCTTATTGAAATTGCATACACACGCATCATGTTGGCATTTGTGGGCTCGGTCACGAGTTGACCATGCTATTCTTTGAGATCCCGTCATAATGATGACGGGCAAAGATCCCCATGCTCGTGGAGCATGGGCCTAGATCCCACATTGGTGGTATGTGGGCACTGGTCCCCGTGCTAGAAGGCACGAGCATGGGTGTGCATTGACGGACGCACACTCCGCATTACAGTGTAATGCTAAGAGACAAAGTAAAGGATAAAGTGAAAGTTGAGCATACCGCATAGCATGTGCATGGTTTATCCTAAATGTTGTGAAGTGTATTGAGTTGTTGAATTACCATTAAGAATGTTGTCTTTGATTATAGTGTACTTGTTTGAGTCATCGAACTCACCCTTGTTGTTGTTGTTTGTTTAGGTACCTCTCAAAAGGCGCGACATGCATGGGAGGGCATAGTTATAGTTTTGAAGCAACGCCACGAACATTGAGATTATAATTCAATAAAGTTAATCATGCTTAAATAACTGAATAAACCGCTAAGGGCTTCTCTTTTGGTTATGCCTTATGTTGGATTTGTGTAATAGCGTTGATTAGCATAATATGGATGTCTTTATGATTATGTTTTGAATTGGAAGACTGTTAATTGATTATTGTTATTGTTTCTTGTGCGAACCTCCGTATGATTATTTATACAAAGGAGGTTCTGCAAATTTTTTGTAAAGTGCCTTAGAATTAATTTGTTTTATGCTATTATGGTAGCATTCCGTGCTCATGATGGGTGGGTGTTACAGTTGGTATCGAGCGGGCTTTAGGTCCGTGGTAGTTGAAATATTAAATTGACACACCGTGCGATGAGGTGGGTTGGGTTTTGCATTGCATATACGCCTGTTATGTTGTATTGTTGATCTGTTATGATCGGATATATCTATAGTATTATACCAAGGTTATTAGGTGTGGGATAACCCATGTTGAGAGATTGGGGTCGTGGTTGTGGCCCTGGCTTTACCAGGCTACACTACCGTTCATAGTAGGGTAATAGTGAGTATCTTTGGAGAGGTTGTTCTCTTTCCTAATTTTGATTTGGTCTACTCTGGATCAATCGTGCTTGATGAATTTCTCTTGGATTAGTAGTTCCTTCCGGTTGATGCGTTTCCACTGATTTAATTTGACCCTTTAAAGCAAGCCTTGTTCTTCCAACTGTTGAGTCGCTTGCGCTTGATGGGTTTCAATTGTTTTATAGAGCAAATGTTGTCTTTTCTGACACTTGAGCTATTCTTGCTATTTGTGAATGTCGTCATTGGAAATTTTTTTCCTTATTATGAGAGTTCTACCTTCTTGTTGGCACACTTGACCCATTTATTCGCTTGGCATTGCGGGTAATGAAAGTTTTTTGTTGCAAGTTCCTTAACTCGTGAAACCTTTGGCTTATGTATTTCTCTTGGATTATTTTGAGTGATTAAGTTCTATGCCTCTTTTCCTAAAAAAAGTTAAAACTCATTATGTGTCTTGTTGTGATTAAATGGGAGGTGGTAATTATCTAGATTAATTGTTATAGCATAAATTATCAAGAAGGGACATTTGCGTGGAGCATAATTGGTTTTAACCTGAGCTTTGTAATTGAAGTTGATTAAGTGGATGTTGTCTTTTAGTAGTTCTTGATGAACTGTGAGTAAAGGTATGCTTACACCTACTAGGAATCCGAGATTTATTAAAAAAATGTGAGGTATTGATGATCTTACATAATCACAAGATTGAAACCTACATTATATCGGATTAGAGGAATGTTGAGGTAGTACTGTGGCGGTGATTAAAGGAGATGGTGTTATTAAATCTTTAGTTAAACCCTAAGTATATAGTGGAATGTTGACTTTGTGTTCATAAATGGATAGGTGATGGTAAGCAATGAAGGGCCCTATGAGCATACGTGATGAATACCATTGTCGATTGTTAGTGATAGATGAAGTGTGTGTTGAGCAGCACTAATAGTTGGATGGATAAATGATAAGTGATATCTGAAATCGTGTTTTGCTGAAATTGTTATTTGATAAGCATGATGTTGTTGAAAGAGGTTTATTTTAACCGTATGGGTTGTATTTCTTTGGAGAGGTTGAAGATGGGATCAGAGGCTCGGATGACTTTCACTAAGAGTGTATTATTTCGTTGTTAATGTGATTGTCAATAAGGGATTATGAAGATAATAGTGAATGTTTTGTATGAAGGGATTGGATCGCTTTCGACACGGATTAGGTGAAAAGGTTTCTAGTTTTGGGTCCGGATCTTTCGGACCTCATGTTGATATGGTAACTGAATTTGTTTTGAGCAACATGAAATGTTGAGAGGTTTTTTTAGCTCCCTAGTGATCCTGTATGATGTGGTCTTCAAATCTCTTCTTGGTGGAGTTGGCATGATGATTGCACCCAAAGAAAGTTGCTTTCTTTGTTAAAGGAAAATGGAGTCAAGTTTTGTAACTTGTTGGTTATTGAAGTTTGTTTAAAGATTTTGATCTTACTCATAAGAGTTTTTCCCGAATCTCAAAAGCAAAGTTTTATTTCCGCTTGAGGCTTGTTATTCTCTGCTTGTGGGACGTGTGCCTCAATTATGATTTTATCGTTTATTCTCTAGATCATTGTTATTTGATTGTCTCTCTTGATCTTCTAATTCTGTAAGTGGTAACGTTTTCCTTCGCGCTGAAATTTATTTCTATTTGCCTCTTCTTCTAAGAAAGGGTTAATCGAACTAAGTTGCAAAGTATCTTGGATGTGATCCGCAATGAAATAGTGGTGGTCTAGTGGATGACTGTGAACCTTTGGGAGAGGCATTGAGTAATAAATTGGTTTATTGAACCTTAGAGAGGATTTGATTTAAATAGGGTGTTTGACTTTGGAGTTAACAGATTTCGTGGTCGCAACTAGGAGGACCTATAGCGAGATGTGGTCTAAGGTTGCACAATGTGGCGTAACATTAGAGTTAGCAAGTATGGATAACTTGATCAAGAACATATTTATGTATGGATGTTAGTGATTGAGTATGTTTGAATCCTAGTCAATTAGTTAGGGTTTTGTGAATGGGTATATTGTGGTCGAGTAGCCGCTTTTGCTTGGTGTGGGTTGGAGAAGGTCTAAGATTGATGAAACGAGTTAACTTGAGTGGTTACTTGATTGGTGACGAATGCTAACATTAATAACTAAGGTTATTGTTGAGTGTATGAAATTCGAGTCTTCGATCCGAGGGTTACCTATCAAGAATACCGAAAATTTATTGTAAGAGTCTTAGAGGTTGAATTGGGTTTACATTTTCACGCTAGCATCTTGGTTCCCGTGATTAGGTTCCAAGAGATATGGTGAACTTTGATAGAATCTTTGGATGCACTAAATGAGCGTGAATGTGGTAAATTTCAAGTCGATTATCCCTAAAAGATTGAGATGATGTGATTGTAGAAATCTATATTGTGGTGTGTTGGGAATTATTTATCAAAGTAATTCCTTTGTGTAGAGAAGTTGATCGGAGTATGTTATTATGGGTTGGAAGAGTCTCTCTACATAGGCGTGGAATATGTGTTCACCTTGAGCATAGCTTTGAGGTTGCCAAACTAAAGGAAATGAATTAATATGTTATGTGATGATTGGAATCTCATGGTTTAAGAGAAAATTGAAGTCTTACAAGAAAGTTTGAAAAAAAGGGTATTATTCTCGGATAATGAAATGTTTCCCCGGTTTTTATTTGAGCATAGTCTCTATGACAGGTGCCAAATATAAATTGGGAAGATTCTCCTTGGTTTGCCTGATTCTTTTTGGTTTAAAAAAAATGGTTATTTTGGTCATTTGAGTGATTTCGCCTCTCGCTATTGTGGTGTTTGCTGGCAACCTGCCAACTTGAAAGGTGGAAAAGTTTTCTTGATATATTTATTGATTTTGGATTGAGCTTTTCTAGTGGGAGATGGTTTTGAGTTGGATGCATTATGACGACTTGGTTTTCCGTTGAGTTCTTGGATAATTGAGTTGGTAGGCGAGTTCTTTGTACGTCCCTTGTCAAAGGAGATGCTGCTTGCATAGGTAAAGTGATCGACTGAGAGTTGCAATTAGAGTTCCGTGTGTTTTTGTGCAGATGGTGTAATTCGGTACAAAAGGGAAGTTTAACCAAAGGTGTGTTGGATAGGTTCCGATAGTTACGGAGTTTTGTAGATTGGCGTATCGTTAGGACCATTTCGAGTACATGCGCGGAGTACGCAATGTCTTGTATATTCTAGTGCTGAGTGAGTACATGAGAGGTCCGAAGTTTGAGATTTTGTTAGAGCTGTTGGCCAACAAATAAGAACCTACCTTTGAGTCCCGTGTGTTGAGTGTACCTGTAAAGGTCGAGACTAGTGTTGAGGTGTAAGAGGTTAGTATCCGTCAAGGCGATGTGATCCCATAAGTCCGAGAGGGAAGCAACTTGTGAATTGGAATCTTGTATGAGCGAATGAATCTGAGTTGTTTACTTGAGCACGTGTTAATTGTGATTAATTTCAGTTGTGGTGTTCTTGCAAATAGAGCGACAAGTAGAATTCGGGTCGAATTCTGTTTAAGGGGTAGAATGTAATATCCTATTTAAAAATAAAACAAATAAGTGATTAGTACTGAAATTAAATAGAATTAGAAAAGAAAAATTCGAAGTTAGAAAGAGTATTAGAACTCTGCCCTCGCCCATAGCTTTTGGCCCAACCGAGGAACCACCTAAAAGGGGGAGGCAAACCCTAGCCCTACATTGTAGTGGAGTATCTGAGCACGACGCTACTGAGTCGCCGCACTGTAGCACCTCCTCCCATGGCAGCCCCTCCTCGCCCTGGCAGCTCCTCCACCGGCGCCTCCCTGTGCACGACTCTCCCCGGTGCACGACTCCCCGCCGCCGGCCATGGGAGGAGGAAGGAGGTGAGTAGAGGAGGCCGTCTTGGGGGTGGAGATCGCCGCCGCTCACGCTGTTCGTCAAGGGTAACCGCTGTCCCATCGTCTAGATGTTTAATTGTTGTTTTTCTAGCAATGTCGGCTTTAGATCGTGTTCTGTCCAGATTAGTGCATGGCTGTTTTCGTATCCTTAGAAGCAGAATCTGGAGACCCCATCTCCTAGAGATATGTGGGGTTTGTTCTTAGGTTTAAGTGGCCGCCAAGAACGCCCAAATCCGATTAACGGTTAGAAAGTTATGATTTGTTTAGTGCTACTGTCCTAAAATCCTGACGAGAATCTGCAGTTAACTTGTTAATTAAGTAAGAATTTGATAAGTGCCGAATTGGAACTTGGGATCTCCTAGAGAGTTGTAGGATATCTCGTTATCTTTCATTTCCGACAAGAATCACGTCATTTGGACCTCTGTAGCAAAAGTTATGATTTTATTCTTATTGGGTCTATGTTGTGGAATGGTTGCTGGTCTGACAGGTTTTAGTGTTTCGACCTAAGCGTATATTTAGAGGACAAATCTGTAATATCCCGACTTTCCTTTGAGAGTGCAATTCAATTTGAGAGGGAATTAATGTAATTCTCCGATAGTGTTAGAAATAATTTTCGGGAGAAAATATTTAATCGGTAGAAGGTTTCTTTTGGAAAAATGCTTAATCAGGAGTTTAGAGGGGGTTTTCTGCGTTCTCTCGGCAACTTGGGCTTGGGCCTTGGCCCATGAGGCCTGGCCGGCCATAGGGGGGGAGGTGCCACCCTCCCCCAAAACCCTAGCCACCCCCACCTTTTCCCTCTTCCCCTCCTTTGGCCGCCACTTCCTCTCCCCCCCTTGCGCCTCCTCCCTGTCCAGCACCTCCCCCTTGCAGCCCTTGCTGTACATCCCCATCCATGGGAGGTCTCCCCTCCATTGATGTCAATTAAAGGAAGGAGAAGGAAGCGCGGGCTGTTTGGCCAAAAGGAAGGGAGAATGAGGGAGAGGAAGGGGATCTTCTTCTTGGATTCAACCAGCGTCTCCCTAAGGTTCTACAAGGGTAACGAGAGACGTTCTTTGCTGTTTAAGTTGTATTAGATGCGAATTCGATTAGTTTGATTGGATTAAATTGCTGCTGCTACAAATTCAATTCTGTCCAGTTTCTTGCGCGGCCTGTTTCGTATGCTTAGAGCCATAATTAGGGATTTTGATCTCCTAGAGTTATTTAGAGGATGCTCTTAGCTTTCGGTGGCCGCCAAGATCACCTCATTCCGACTTTCGAGTCAAAAGTTATGATAGATTTACTATCTGCTGTCCAGAATCCTGACGAGAATTAGCAGTCTCTGTATAGGTTGATATATGGCCTAGTTAGAGGGTGATTCAGAGGTCTTGCCCATAACAAATTTTGAAGGTGATATCACTAGCTTTCAGGATTGATAAAGAACACCTCATTTGGATTTATAGATCAAAAGTTATACACTTTTCTTTGTGACTGTCCAGATTGTAGGTCAGTCTGTCCAGATTGTATGTCAGTTTCTATCTTTAGTGTTGACCCGTGTGCCACTTTTTGTTAAAGGCAAAATATGAATGTCGTGCCAACTAGGTTATTTTAGGTAATTTCATAACCTTTTCAGATTGTTAAAGAACACTCAATTCGGAGCTGTAGTTTAAAAGTTATGGACGTTTTAGTTCTGCTGTTCTAATTGCTCAGTCAGATTTTGTTCTGCTGTTTCGTTTGACAGTTAGCAATTTAGTTTGGCCGAATTGGGTTATCTCGTCAACTACAAAGTTTTAGATATATTTGTTAAGCTCGTGTAGGATCTGGGCTCATCTCTTTTGGAGTCCCAGATCATTAGTTTTGGTCTTTACCGTGCTGCTGTCCTGATGGGATTCCATGTTACTGCTGGAATTTCAGATTCGGGTTATGACTATGTTTTGGGTGTGCAAGAGGGTAGTGTAGAATATTAATTCATGATGGGCTCTATGTTGTTCTTATTTCGGTTATTTAATTGTTTAGGCCGCGAGTCTACGGGTTTGGGAGCGCCATCGTTGCCTGCTAACGCGGAAGGCAAGTACTTTGTTGGTTTTAAGTGTTGTGATTGTGAATGTTTACATGAATATGATGTGACATCTTGTGATACCCGAAATGCTGAATTGGTTATGTTCTATCAATATGTGGAGTAAATGCCGAAAGATGATATTAGCATTGTTCATGTTCATATCATGCATCCTTTTATTCATGCTATGTCCACGGGAGTGGACTGTAAGTCCCACCATTCCAATGTGGGCGGTTTGGACATTGTCATGTCCCGCCCACGGAGTGGATTGAAAGACCCATCAATTCGGTATGGGCACGTAAGACCCATCAATTCCAAGATGGGCAGCTTTGGACACCTATATGAAACGTTCTTCATATAGGACTTGGATCCCGCACTTTTGTTAAGGTGCGGGCTTAAGTGAACACCGACGGGTGTGTCACTCGCTATACCAGTATAAGCATGTGTGCAGTCCATCCTTGAGTACATTCATTCATGTCATGCATTCCTAAGTTTTCATTCGATGTATGCTCATATTCTCTTATGATGATGACCTGTTCATATGTGTGTTATGTCCCTTTTACTGTACTTGCTGAGTCGTGGACTCACTCTTGCATTGTTTGTTTATTTTAGGTAACCCCTGATGTTGCCTCACTTGGGAGGGAGTAGACACGCACTACTTGTTCACATCATCCAATTCATGTTCAAGATTAAATTTAGTTCTATCTTACATTCGTAAATGATGAACTGTAATAATAAATTTATAAGTGGTGAAGGAAGGATACCTTCTCCACATTGATGTCGAATTATTACTACATGTGAACTTTCATTATCAATGAACTGAAATAAATAGATTAGATGGTGAAGGAAGGATACCTTCATCATGTCTTGGTTGTTTTGATACTATCATTAGTTGATTTTATTCAAATTCTTCCGCATTATGGATGTATGTTAGATGTTTTAGGTGACATCTTGGCTTCCGAATAGCCAGGGTGTTACAAAATCAGAGGGTCTCGCCATAACAAAAAATGTAGATAATCCTTCCAGCTTTCAGGAAAAGTAAAGATCATGAAATTCGGATGAATGTATAGAAAGTTATGATAGTTTTATTGTTGCTGTCCAGAGACCCGACGCAAAAATTGATGCTTTGTTGAATGGCTTGGTAGGGCTAGTAAAGGGCCGAATCAGAGAACCTCACCAACTAGGTTTAGAAGGGTATTTAATAACCTTTTCGAATGTCCAAGATCACTTCATTTGGATTTCTGTACAAGAAGTTATGATTTTTTCGAAGGGGTGTTCTCTGGAAAGGAAATCGCACCGATAATAGAGTCGGGATCGCGTCGAGTGGACGATGAGTTCATTTGTGATTACAGTTTTGTTATTAGACCTACATGGTAGCCTTAGCATGTCTCATTTATATGTCCAGTGTGGGTTTGGCTCGGGAGCAGTACCTTATCCTCGACATCCACCTTCGCACGGTTGAGGCAAGTACAATTTTAGTAGACAGATGTTGAATGAGTGTTGAATTGATTGTTTGTGGTGAATGTCATTTGTTTAGTTAGTTTGAGTATGGAAGTGGCTTATATATGATCCTGTTACTGAAATGCATCTCTATGATGAAGTATGCTTATGAATGTTTTTGTTACTGTATTGCAAGTGCATTAAGGAATAGCATTGAACTTATTGAGTGGAGTCTTGTGTTATATTAGATAATGTTTGGTGTGAACCATGAATGCTTTATGATGTGAAAATTATAGTTCGTGTGTAGTGGTGCATATGTTATATACTACGCATTGATGTTGGAAAAGTATGATACCTAAGGATGAGAAAGTTGTATTATGAATAGTCTACTTGTATGCCATGAAGATGTGAATGCATTTGTTCATTTATTGTTCTTATTGAAATTGCATACACACGCATCATGTTGGCATTTGTGGGCTCGGTCACGAGTTGACCATGCTATTGCTGAGATCCCCGTCATAATGATGACGGGCAAAAGATCCCCATGCTCGTGGAGCATGGGCCTAGATCCCCACATTGGTGGTATGTGGGCATTGGTCCCCGTGCTAGAAGGCACAGCATGGGTGTGCATTGACGGACGCACACTCCGCATTACAGTGTAATGCTAAGAGACAAAGTAAAGGATAAAGTGAAAGTTGAGCATCTTGCATAGCATGTGCATGGTTTATCCTAAATGTTGTGAAGTGTATTGAGTTGTTGAATTACCATTAAGAATGTTGTCTTTGATTATAGTGTACTTGCTGAGTCATCGAACTCACCCTTGTTGTTGTTGTTTGTTTAGGTACCTCTCAAAAGGGCGCGACATGCATGGGAGGGCATAGTTATAGTTTTGAAGCACGCCACGAACATTGAGATTATAATTCAATAAAGTTAATCATGCTTAAATAACTGAATAAACTGCTTAAGGGCTTCTCTTTTGGTTATGCCTTATGTTGGATTTGTGTAATAGCGTTGATTAGCATAATATGGATGTCTTTATGATTATGTTTTGAATTGGAAGACTGGTTAATTGATTATTGTTATTGTTTCTTGTGCGAACCTCCGGTATGATTATTTATACAAAGGAGGTTCTGCCGAAATTTTTTTGTAAAGTGCCTTAGAATTAATTTGTTTTATGCTATTATGGTAGCATTCCAGGCTCATGATGGGTTGGGGTGTTACAAGAACCTTGGTTGCCCAATGATTATGTGTAGAAGTAGTAGGACAAAAGTGGATTCCGAAGAGTGTAATGATCATTTATAGAATCCTTTGGGTGCAGTAAATGAGTGTGTGTGCTATGAATTTTAAATTGATTATCCTTAAAGGATTGAGGTGATGTGATTGTGGGTGAAAATATTTATTGAGGTGTTGGGAATCATTTGTCAAAGTAATTCCTTTGATAGGGGAGTGGACTAGAGTATCTTTTTGTGGGACAATGGAATCTTTCTACAGAGGTGTAAATGATGTAACCAGTTTGAGCATAGCGTTGAGGTTGCCAATTTAAGAGAAATGAGTTAGTGTGTTATGCGATGATTTGGAATTCCATGGTTTTAAGGGAAGTTAAATTCTTAAAAGAAAAGATTTAGGAAAAGGGTGGCTTCTCGAGTAGTGAAATACTCTCTTGGATCTTGTTTGAGCTTTGTGTTTATGGCGGATGCCAGTTGCAAATTGAGTTGCTTTATGTTGGTGTGCAGCTTTTTCTGGTTAAGAAAAAAAATGTTATTTTGGGTATTCGAGTGATTTTTGCTGTTGGCTTATGTGGTGTTTATTTGTAAACTGCATACTTAAAAAGTGGAAATGTTCTCTTGATGAGTCTTAACTTTTAGATTTGACTCTTTTGGATGGGAGTTGGTAATGCGTGATTGCGATGAGAATCCTTCGTTTTTCAGTTGGGTTCTTTTTGTAATAGGATTGGTTTAAGACGAGTTGTTTGTGTGTCCCTTGTTAAAGAAGATGCTCCTTGCAAAGGTGAAATGATTGATAGAGAGAAGAGAACAAAAGTTCCATGTGTCTTGTGCAGGTTGTGTAGTTTGGTACCAAAGGGAAAGTTGGCCCAAGGTATATCGGCTTGTTTTTGAGAGTTGCGGGGATTTTGCAAGATAGTGTATCGCTAGGACCGTCTCGAGTCCAGGCGCGAGGTACACAACATCTTGTATGACCCGGTGTTAGGGAAACACTTTAGATATCCAAAGTTTGAGGTTTCATTAGAGCCATTGACCAATGAGTAAAACTGTATCTTCGAGTTCCGTCCAGTATGTGTACTGGAGAGGTCAGAGAGAGTGTCGAGGTATCGCGTGGGTATATGTCATGGTGTTGTGTCGGTCTAAGAGAGAAACGGCTTGGGAGGTGGAGTCTCGTATGCGCGAGCAGTACCCGGAGTGGTTCACGTCGGGTGTGTATTAATGATTATTGAGTTCAGTTTTGGTGTTCTTCCGAGTAGAATGGCGAGAGTAGAATTCGGGGTCGAATTCTTTTAAGGAGGGTAGAATGTAATATCCCGATTATTAATAGAGAGTACAATAAAATTAGAAAGTGAATTAAAGGAATTAAAAGGGAGAATTCAGAATTTATGAGAGAATTGGGCCTTGGGCCTTCGGCCATAGCGACCTAGCCCAAGTGGGCCGGCCATTAAGTGGTGAGGGGGACAACCCTTCCCAAAACCCTAGCCGCCAACTCCTACCCCAAGCCGCGCTCCTCGCCTAGCCGCCGACGTCCTCTATAGCCAAGCCCTTTCCCATTTATTGATGGCGCACGGCGCACCATGCTAGCCGGTGCCGATCATTGCCCCGCTTGATTGTCCGCATGTATCCGCTCGCCACGCGTGTCGCCCATCGCGATGGCGCTAGCGCATGGAATCTATCGCTGCCCTCCTCACGCTAGCTAGCATTGCACGCACGCACGCATGCCGCTGTGCGTGTTGCTCTTCTTTGCTAGTTCTTGCATTGTACGTGTACATGGTCTTCCTATACGTGTACATGCATGGGCATGCATGTGTGCATGTGTCTTCTTGCTTCCTTGTGCACATGCACGTATGCATGGATGCATTATGTTGTTGTATGCATGGGCCTATGTTGTTGTCACTACGCTATTGGATTTTCTATCATGGCTGCTCTTATTGGCTCTGAGAGGAAAAACAAGGAGGATGGAAGAACTAGCAAAGACATGCTGCATGGTTTGCATGGCTTCATAGTGGTTTCAACAGTAGAAGGAAGGAAGAGAAGGAAAAGCGAGGATTAGATCGTAGATTTGGCTTCCATCACGTGGTAACGATCTGATTCTTTCCTCTCTGTTTTCTAGTTATTTTAGTAGATATTAGAGGGGAAGTAGCAAGTGTTCGTTAGGGAAACGATTAGTAGATCGAGTTAGTCTATAGTATTGTTGTACTATTTTTACAGGTAGTATAGAGGTATAATTTGAGAATTTCATCTACTAAAGAGTTGTAGAGAATTTCGATATCTTTCTGTAGAATATTTAATCATGTCAATCGGATGATTAAATTTTAAGTTATGAATTTTGTAAGCCTACTGTCCGGACGAATTGTAGTCTTTAGGGCAGTACGTTTTAATATGTAGATTAAAAATAGTAAATGAGGTAATTAGTGTATTTTCTCTACATGAAACGTGTAGATATCGTCTTAAGGGTTCCAGAAAGTATTGGTATGCTAGATTTCGATTTCGGATGAATAAGTTAGAGTATTTTTTTTTACTACTGGGACAGCAGGTAGTGCGTTCGGTAGATTTTGGTTTGTTTGGTCGGTTTGGCGTAAACACGTGAGGTTGCTTAGTGTGACGGGCTGGTACTGTGACGATGTGATTTTGATGATGTTTTTGAGTGTGTGTTTTACTTGCTTGTTTAGGGACTGTGGCCTCATGTGCCGTGCCACAATTTCGTCATCCGGCTTCGAAGGGCTAAGAGGCAAGTACATGGTAGAGTGGTGAATAACGGGTTGTTCACCATTATCGTTGATATTACTTATCATACTATTTATTATGCTCCCGCCAAGCTTATTCTTATACATGATATTGATGACATTAAGGGAATGAGATTATGATATGTCAGTAATGATATTGAGATATTGAGTTAATGAGATGGATTATGTTGATGATTAATTAAAGATGTTGCATCATTTACATTCCTCATGACAGAGTTGCATGAGCAGTCGGTGAGAAAGTCATGTAACTAATCCGGTGAGGTCGGTGAGAAAGTTACATGACTACTCCGGAGTGCTCTAGATAAAATCCTACATTGGTGGGGACTTCACGGGAGTGAAGGATAGAGTGGTTCATCGACGGGTGAACACTCCGCTATACCGGTATCAGCTGATGAGATGCATATGAGCATGAGCATAATGATGCATTCGCATATATGAGTAAATTGTTAAATTGTGCAACGTTACCTATACGAAATATGGCTTGTTCACTTGAGTATGAGAATGGCATTAAATAGATAGATGATGATGATAGCCTTGATTATGGTTGGCAAACCGTTGTTTATGGCTTTGTTGTGTATTTGCTGAGTCTTGGACTCATTCTTGCTCTATTGTTGTTTTTAGGTGACCGTTGATGACATTTCACTCGGGAAGGGCTAGCACACTTGGAATCACAGCCTACACCCAATCATTTGATTCATTGGATATGGGAAACTTTGATTATAGCACGATGATTTATATTTAGGACATGATGGTATTAAATAACATTAGATGATAAGTTAGAGTTCATTATTCATTCAATAGACTTTATCCGTCTGGTTTTGCATTGTTTTTAGATTATTATCTTGCTATGCTTTATAGAGATTATTTATCTGTGATTGTTATGTCATTATACTTGTTTTAATGTGACCCGTGGATGAATTTTATTATTGAGATGCTTGCTGTAGATTATTATAAAATGATGTTAAAATTGATAGTTAGTGGGGTGTTACAGACGCCCTCATCACTTTCCTCCGAGCAAACCTAGATGTCTTCGCGTGGCAAGCATCCGACATGCCCGGAGTCCCCAGGGAAGTGATCGAGCACAGGCTAGCCATACGGCCTGATAAATTACCCGTAAAACAAAAGTTACGGAAATTTGCCCCTAATCGATGAGATGCTATTAAGTCAGAATTGGACAAGTTGCTTAAAGCAGGCTTCATAAGAGAAGTCAACCACCCAGAGTGGTTGGCCAACCCTGTAATGGTTAGAAAGTCGAACGGCAATTGGCGTATGTGCGTAGACTTTACTGATCATAATAAAGCTTGTCCAAAAGATGATTTCCCTTTACCTCGTATCGATCAGCTGGTTGACTCTACTTCAGGATGTGAGATGTTGAGTTTTCTAGATGCATACTCTGGTTACCACCAGATCAGTATGTGTCGAGAAGATGAAGAGAAGACCGCATTTATTACACCATTTGGAATATTTTGCTATGTCAAAATGGCATTCGGATTAAAAAATGATGGTGCTTCTTTTCAGCGTTTGATGCAAACGACTTTTGCTCCTCAACTAGGTCAAAACTTGGAAGCCTACGTTGATGATCTAGTCGTAAAAAGCAGCAAACGGCTCAATCATATCACAGACTTACAGGAGACTTTCGACAACCCCAGAAAACACCACTTGAAGCTTAATCCCGAGAAGTGTGTGTTCAGGGTCTCTTTAGGAAAATTGCTTGGATTCTTGGTCCCCGCATGGGGAATCGAAGCAAATCCTAAAAAGATAAAAGCCATCACTCAGATGCGCCCCCCCCACCACGAAAAAAGAAGTCTAGAAACTCACAGGATGCATGGCGGCATTAAGTCGTTTCATCGCACGTCTGGGAGAGAAAGGACTGCCTTTCTTCAAACTTCTAAGGAAACATGAGGGCTTCGAGTGGTCAGAAGAGGCTAACCTAGCCTTTGAGGAAGTCAAGAGATATCTTACGAGCGCTCCTGTTCTGGTTTCCCCGAAACCAGGAGAGACGCTCTTGATTTATCTAGCTGCCACGCCACAGGCAGTGAGTGCAGTACTGGTCGTAGAACGTGAGAATGTACAACAACCAGTTTACTACGTTAGCGAAGTTTTACACGGACCTAAGGAGCGTTACCCTCAGGTTCAAAAACTTCTATATGCCCTCCTCATGTCTTCGAGGAAACTGCGGCATTTTTTTCAAGCGCACAAACTAGCTGTGCCGTCTGAGTTTCCCTTGGGAGCAATCCTCCAAAATAGGGAAACAGCGGGACGCATGGCAAAGTGGTCAGTCGAACTTGGGGAGTTCGACATCCATTTCGTGTCCCAAATGGCCATTAAATCCCAGATCTTGGCAGACTTTGTTGCTGAATGGACAAATCTGAACTGCTCAGATCCCTAGTACGATTCCCACGACCAGTAGATGATGTACTTTGATGGGTCACTTACGATAAGTGGCCCGGGGGCTGGGGTGTAACACCCCAACTCTCAAAGAGCCTGGAATGCTACTGGAATTATACTATTCTAGCACAAACTACCAATTTTTGGCAGAATCTTCTTTGTTTAAACAGCTATACTGAGAGTTCAACAATAAAACATGGCCTTTAACAATATTTCTCATAATTAAGTCTACTCATTCATGCATGATAATCAAATGAACATACCAAGACTGGCAACCTCATTATTACAAATAATCAGATACTCAAACCAAAACCATATATGGTGATAACCAAACAGTTTATTTATTTCTAAATTGGTGCTAAGTGGCAAACGCCTTAAGAGTGTGAGGTAGTGAGTGCAACAACTTCTATTCCCTCCCATGCATGTCGTTCTCGCCTCGTACCTAAAACACATTAAAGAAAGGGTGAGCCTAAAGACTCAAAGCAAGTATCAACAAGGCCATAAAAAGAACACAAACATAGCATCGATGATCCTCAATTAACATCACACTAAACATAGCCATTTAACTCATGATATGCAACCAATGCAATGCTCCTTTGAACTTTATCTCTTTCGGATTTTACCGGTAATGCGGGGTATACAACCGTCGCTGTATACCCTTGCCTGTGCCCTCTGGCACAGGGACCATTAGCCTATACACCACATGTATAGGGACCTTTGCCCATCATCTTAATGATGGGGACCTCTTTGTTCATAAGCCCACATTCCACGAATGTGGGAACCTCAAGCCCGTCATCTACATGACGGGGACCTCAACTGTATGTGCTTAGTCACCACGTGACCAAGGCACCTGTATGCTCTCAACATGCATATGCACCATGATAACATTTTCATATGCAGGAATACAACATATTCTCATTGGCACGGAAGCAATAACAACATGCGGAAGAACCTTTAACCATAACTAGCAGTCATCAAAATAAACAGTAACTCATCTCATAAACAGGCATGCATGGCTATACGATCAAGATACACCACAATCATATCATGCAAGTATACATATATTATAGCCCGAATACTTGCCTCAATCGTGCGAGAACGGTGGACGCGACGAGGGTGCTACCTGGGACCACGCTCCCACCTGAATTTTAAGATAACCCATTCTAAGACCAACATACTGAACTGTAACACCCCAGCCCGACATGAGCCTGGAATGCTACTAAACAAACTCTAGTAATTCTAAACTAGACAATCCTAATAAATTTCGGCAGAACCTCCCTTGTAAAGTTAATTACATGGAGGTTCCAGCACACAGTTTATTCAAATATTAATTAAAACTTTCATCCAAAGACATCAGAAGATAATCAATGACATGCTAAGAATCCAACATAACTAGAGAGATATGAAGATCCACTACTCATCATTATTACATTAATCCATTGCATAAGACAAAACATAATAATCTAAAATCAATCCCGTTCTGAAGATCATTCAACTTTATTTAGTTCATGTGGTATGTGTATGACTAGTTGTCTACTTTCCCCCATGCATTTCATTCTTGGCTCGGGTACCTAAAACAACAAAAAAAGCAAGAGTGAGTCCACAGACTCAGCAAGTACATAAAGAAACTATAACATTAACATACATATAAAGGAGATCAACATTAAAACAACTCATATGCAAATGCAATGCTCAAGGAACCTTTTTCTTTAACTTTCTGTGTGCATTACACCGGTAATGCAGAGTATGCAACCGCCGCCGCATACCCATGCCTGTGCGCGCACGCACAGGGACCAATTGCCCGTTACTCCGCAAGTAACGGGGACCTCAAGCCCACACTCCACGAGTGAGGGGATCTCGGGCCCGTCACATTCATGACGAGGTTCTCAAAGGGAAACATACTTGGTCACCGCGTGACCAAGCCTCAATATGCTCTCAATATGCAAATTCTGATCTCCCATTCAATATCAATTTTACCAAAAGACAACAACATTGAACCATAGTAAGCATAAGCATCATTTGAGCAATAACCATACTTAAACATTCATCAATTATACCATCTTGCTATGCAACCATATATCAAATAACACACAATATAGCCAGTCAATCAAACAACAATGCACTTGCCTCAACCGTGCGAAGGTGGATGTCGGGAATAAGGTACTTCTCCCGGAGCCAAACCCACACCTGGACATACAATTGAGACAAGCTAAGGCTACCATAAAGGTCTAATAACAAAACCAAAAACACAAAATGAGTACATCGTCCACTAAACGCAATCCCCAACTCTAATGCTGGCTGTCAGATTTCTTTTCCAGAGAACAGCCCCCTTCGAAAAATCATAACTAAATGTACAGAAATCCAAATGGAGTGATCTTGGACAATCTGAAAAGGTTATTGAATTCCCCTTCTAAACCTAGTTGGTGAGGTTCTCTGATTCGGCCCTTTACTAGCCCTACCAAACTAAACAACAGAGTATCCATTCTCGCGTCGGGTCTCTGGACAGCAATAATGAAATTATCATAACTTTCTCTACTTTCGTCCGAATTCCATGATCTTTAGTTTTCCTGAAAGCTGGAAGGATTATCTACAACTTTCGTTATACTGGGGTTCTCAGATTTCCTCTTTAACCATCACTTTTAATCGGTTTTCTACAAACTGCCTAATTGCTGACAGAGCAGCGGAACAGCAATATTAGAAAAATCATAACTCACTAACCGTTAATCGGATTTTGGTGAACTTGGCGGCCACTGAAAGCTAAGACCATAAACTACAACTCTCCAGGAGACCAAAAGCCCAGATTCATCCTCTAACCACATGAAATTTACCTCGCAAGCCGCTGAACGAAACTGCGATCCAGCAGGCCGAATGCCATCTAACCAAAGACTAACCAAAAATCTCTTCCAAGACTAATTACTCTGCAAGAACATCTCGTTACCCTTGACGACGTGCTGAACGACGGTGATCAGCCCCCCGAAGACGATCCTTCTTCTCCTCTCTTCCTTTTCTTCTCCCTCTTCTTCTTCCTCCTTCTCTCCTTTTCCCCTTCTTCTTCCTCCTTGGCCGGCTGCAATGGAGCTCCTTCTCCTCTTCGGCCAGCAGCAATGGAGATGGTGGGGAGGTGGAGAGGTGCACAAGGGAGGGTGGAGGGGAGGTGGAGAGGTGGAGAGGGGAGGTGGCGGCCGGTTGGGGAGTGGGGGAGGAAAGGGGAGGGGGGGGTCGGCTAGGGTTTGGGAAGGGGGAGTGGCGCCCCCCCCTTAGGCTATGGCCGGCCACCCCCTTGGGCCCCTCTTGGGCCATGGGCTCTAGCCCAAGTTGCCGCAAAATTGCTCTTTCCCCCCTCTACCACTGCAGCACTGAAATCTTTCCAATTGGTCCCTCCCGACATTCCGTTAAATATTCTCCCGAACCGATTCTCCCTTCCGACTTCTAGTGCATCACCCATCGGGATATTACATTCTACCCCCCTTAACAGGATTCGACCCCGAATCTAAACGCCCACTTCACGAGTTAAAACCGAAACTGGAAACTAAGCAACAAAAGAACACACCTGAGGTGAACAAGTCTGGATAAAGCTCGCGCATGCGAGACTCCAGTTCCCAAGTGGCCTCCCTTTCAGTCTGCTGTGACCAAAGCACCTTAACATACTTCAGGGTTTTGTTCCGCAACTCTTTTTCTGATCTTTCCAGAATTCGCACTGGTTTGGACTCAAAGGACAGGTCCTGCTCAATTGTTAGGGGTTCTAATGCAATGAGATGTTCCGGGTCCCTCAAGTACTTCCTCAACATGGACACATGAAAAACATTGTGCACTCCACGCATAGACTCTGGCAGGTCTAAACGATAAGCCAGCTTCCCGATTCGAGCCAAGATCGTGAATGGTCCTATGTACCTTGGGCTAAGCTTCCCTCTGGTACCGAACCTCACCACACCTTTAGTGGGGGACACTTTCAAGAGCACCTGATCCCCCACTTCAAATTCCAAGTCTCTTCTCCTCACGTCTGCATAACTTTTCTGTCTGCTCTGAGCTGCTAATAGGTTCTGTCTCACCAGAGCCACTCGTTCTACAGTCTTTTGTACCCAATCCGGACCCAAAACTGCCTTCTCACCCACGGCTTCAAAGAAAGTGGTGACTGCACTTACGCCCATACAAAACCTCGAACGGAGCGGCTTTATGCTTGAATGATAGCCGTTGTGCACGCAAACTCTGCTAATGGCAATTGATCCTCCCAGCTACCCTTCCAGGACAGGACACAAGACCGCAACATGTCCTCCAAGGTCTGAATAGTGCGCTCTGACTGCCCATCTGTTTGAGGATGGAAAGCTGTACTTAGACGGAGTTGTGTGCCCATTGCACTCTGCAAACTCTCCCAGAACTTGGATACGAACTTGGCGTCCCTGTCAGAAATGATGGTCTTTGGTACTCCATGCAATCTTACAATTTCCCGTACATAGATAGGAGCGAGGTCACTAGCCGAATTGGTCGTGCGGATGGGAATAAAATGTGCAGATTTGCTGAATCGATCCACTATAACCCAAACCGCGTCCTTACCTCGCGGTGAACGAGGCAACGCAACAACAAAGTCCATAGAGATATCATCCCAAGGCCATTAGGGGACCTCTAATGGCTGCAATAATCCTGCAGGACGCTTGTGCTCTGCCTTCACTTGCTGACAAACTCCACAGGAGGCTACATAGTTGGCAATGTCTACCTTCATCCTTTTCCACCAAAAAGTGTGCTTCAGGTCGCGATACATCTTTGTCTCGCCCGGATGTACCGTGTACGGAGTACGATGAGCCTCCCTCAGAATTTCACCTTTGACTTCCGCCTTCTGTGGCACACAAATGCGGCCTTTAAATCGCAACACTCCAGACCCATCCAAACTGAAATCCCGACTTTGCCCATGTCCAAACGCTTTCGACCCTCGCAAAAACTGGTCATCTGTTGTGCTTCCCGCACCCGCCTGGAATGGCCGACTCAAGATCAATCGTGTTTCAACACGCGATCCCGCATAGCAAAATGATATACCCATACGGTCAAAGTCAGCAATGAGATAATCCAATGTTGCAGCGTCGCCTTGCGACTCGAGCATCGACCACTACGCTTGCCTTGCCGTGATGGTACCGAATAGATAGGTCATAATCTTTAATCGATTCCACCACTGCGCGCCTTAAATTCAAATCTTTCGTGTGAAAATATACTTAAGACTCTTGTGGTCCAGTATAAACATCACAACCCTCACCATACAGATAGTGTCTCCAAAGCTTGTGGCAAACACTACAAATGCCAACTCTAAATCATGAGTTGGGTAATCCTGCTCATGCTTCTTCACCGCCTCGACGCATAAGCTATCACCTTCCCTTCCCGCATAAGGACACAACCCAACCCAATCCGAGACGCATCGTAGTACACAGAAATCGCTTCCTGTGCTCGGGAAGTGTAAGGACAAAGGCGTCACCAACTTTTCCTTAAGGGTTTGGAAGCTACGCCACAAATATCGTCCCACCTAAACTTTACATCCTTCGTGAGTCCGGATAAAGGTTTAGCAATAATGGAGAAATCCCGCACAAAACGCCGATAGTATCCCGCCATGCCGAGGAAGCTTCTCACTTCTTTGACATTGGTTGGCGTCTTCCATTCTACCATCAGAGAAATCTTACTTGGATCAAGCTGTGATTCCCTTATCATTGATGACATGCCCGAAACCCCACTTGGACATCCAAAACTCGCACTTTTCGGTTTGGCATAAAACTTATGCTCCTTAGCGTCTCCAACACAAGCCTCAGTGTCGCTCATGTTCACTTCATCTTTGAATATATCAAAATATCATCAATAAAGACAACCACAAAATCATCCAGGTACTCATGCAACATCCTGTTCATAGTCTCCATGAAAGCAGCAGGGGCGTTCGTTAGTCCAAAAGACATAACTTTAAATTCAAAATGCCCATACCTTGTGGAGAATGCCGTCTTCTCAATATCCTCCTCTCGAACAGGGATTTGATTATAACCTGATTGAAGGTCAATCTTTGAGAACACCTTGGCCCCTCTCAACTGATCAAATAAATCTTCTATGCGAGGCAGAGGATATTTATTCTTGATGGTTAGCTGGTTAAGAGCACGATAATCAATACACATGCGCCAACTACCATCCTTCTTCTTGGCAAATGGCGTATGTGCGTAGACTTTACTGATCATAATAAAGCTTGTCCAAAAGATGATTTCCCTTTACCTCGTATCGATCAGCTGGTTGACTCTACTGCAGGATGTGAGATGTTGAGTTTTCTAGATGCATACTCTGGTTACCACCAGATCAGTATGTGTCGAGAAGATGAAGAGAAGACCGCATTTATTACACCATTTGGAATATTTTGCTATGTCAAAATGGCATTCGGATTAAAAAATGCTGGGGCTTCTTTTCAGCGTTTGATGCAAACGACTTTTGCTCCTCAACTAGGTCGAAACTTGGAAGCCTACGTTGATGATCTAGTCATAAAAAGCAGCAAACGGCTCAATCATATCACAGACTTACAGGAGACTTTCGACAACCCCAGAAAACACCACTTGAAGCTTAATCCCGAGAAGTGTGTGTTCAGGGTCTCTTTAGGAAAATAGCTTGGATTCTTGGTCTCCGCACGGGGAATCGAAGCAAATCCTAAAAAGATAAAAGCCATCACTCAGATGCGCCCCCCCCCCCACCACGAAAAAAGAAGTCTAGAAACTCACAGGATGCATGGCGGCATTAAGTCGTTTCATCGCACGTCTGGGAGAGAAAGGACTGTCTTTCTTCAAACTTCTAAGGAAACATGAGGGCTTCGAGTGGTCAGAAGAGGCTAACCTAGCCTTTGAGGAAGTCAAGAGATATCTTACGAGTGCTCCTGTTCTGGTTTCCCCGAAACCAGGAGAGACGCTCTTGATTTATCTAGCTGCCACGCCACAGGCAGTGAGTGCAGTATTGGTCGTAGAACGTGAGAATGTACAACAACCAGTTTACTACGTTAGCGAAGTTTTACACCGACCTAAGGAGCGTTACCCTCAGGTTCAAAAACTTCTATATGCCCTCCTCATGTCTTCGAGGAAACTGCGGCATTTTTTTCAAGCGCACAAACTAGCTGCGCCGTCTGAGTTTCCCTTGGGAGCAATCCTCCAAAATAGGGAAACAGCGGGACGCATGGCAAAGTGGTCAGTCGAACTTGGGGAGTTCGACATCCATTTCGTGTCCCAAATGGCCATTAAATCCCAGATCTTGGCAGACTTTGTCGCTGAATGGACAAATCCTGAACCTGTTCAGGATCCCTAGTACGATTCCCACGACCAGTAGATGATGTACTTTGATGGGTCACTTACGATAAGTGGCCCGGGGGCTGGGGTGTAACACCCCAACTCTCAAAGAGCCTGGAATGCTACTGGAATTATACTATTCTAGCACAAACTACCAATTTTTGGCAGAATCTTCTTTGTTTAAACAGCTATACTGAGAGTTCAACAATAAAACATGGCCTTTAACAATATTTCTCATAATCAAGCCTACTCATTCATGCATGATAATCAAATGAACATACCAACACTGGCAACCTCATTATTACAAATAATCAGATACTCAAACCAAAACCATATATGGTGATAACCAAACAGTTTATTTATTTCTAAATTGGTGCTAAGTGGCAAACGCCTTAAGAGTGTGAGGTAGTGAGTGCAACAACTTCTATTCCTCCCATGCATGTCGTTCTCGCCTCGGTACCTAAAACACATTAAAGAAAGGGTGAGCCT
The DNA here is from genome assembly GCA_036346255.1 of Ampelocalamus luodianensis. Classification (NCBI taxonomy): domain Eukaryota; kingdom Viridiplantae; phylum Streptophyta; class Magnoliopsida; order Poales; family Poaceae; genus Ampelocalamus; species Ampelocalamus luodianensis. The sequence continues at coordinate 37,065,672 of CM070628.1, read as the reverse complement.
AAAGACTCAGCAAGTATCAACAAGGCCATAAAAAAGAACACAAACATAGCATCGATGATCCTCAATTAACATCACACTAAACATAGCTATTTAACTCATGATATGCAACCAATGCAATGCTCCTTTGAACTTTATCTCTTTTCGTATTTTACGGTAATGCGGGTATACAAGCTGTCAGATACCCTTGCTCGCGCCTCCGGCACAGGGGACCAATAGCCTATACACCACATGTATAGGGACCTTTGCCCATCATCTTAATGATGGGGACCTCTTTGTTCATGAGCCCACATTCCACGAATGTTGGAACCTCAAGCCCGTCATCTACATGACGGGACTCAATCAGTATGTGCTTAGTCACCACGTGACCAAGGCACTGTATGCTCTCAACATGCATATGCACCATGATAACATTTTCATATGCGGGAATACAACATATTCTCATTGCACGGAAGCAATAACAACATGCGGAAGAACCTTTAACCATAACTAGCAGATCATCAAAATAAACAAGAACTCATCTCATAAACAGGCATGCATGGCTATACGATCAAGATACACCACAATCATATCATGCAAGCATACATATATTATAGCCCGAATACTTGCCTCAACCGTGCGAGAACGGTGGACGCGACGAGGGTGTTGCCCTGGGACCACGCTCCCACCGAATTTTAAGATAACCCAATCTAAGACCAACATATCGAATCAGAACACCCTGACCCGACATGAGCACGGAATGCTACTAAACAAACTCTAGTAATTCTAAACTAGACAATCCTAATAAATTTCGGCAGAACCTCCCTTGTAAAGTTAATTACATGGAGGTTCCAGCACACAGTTTATTCAAATATTAATTAAAACTTTCATCCAAAGACATCAGAAGATAATCAATGACATGCTAAGAATCCAACATAACTAGAGAGATATGAAGATCCACTACTCATCATTATTACATTAATCCATTGCATAAGACAAAACATAATAATCTAAAATCAATCCCGTTCTGAAGATCATTCAACTTTATTTAGTTCATGTGGTATGTGTGTGACTATTTGTCTACTTTCCCCCATGCATGTCATTCTTGGCTCGGGTACCTAAAACAACAATAAAAGCAAGAGTGAGTCCACAGACTCAGCAAGTATATAAAGAAACTATAACATTAACATACATATAAAGGACATCATCATTAAAACAACTCATATGCAAATGCAATGCTCAAGGAACCTTTTTCTTTAACTTTCTGTGTGCATTACACCGGTATTGCAGAGTATGCAACCGCCGCCGCATACCCATGCCTGTGCGCGCACGCACAGGGACCAATTGCCCGTTACTCCGCAAGTAACGGGGACCTCAAGCCCACACTCCACGAGTGAGGGGATCTCAGGCCCGTCACATTCATGACGAGGTTCTCAAAGGGAAACATACTTGGTCACCGCGTGACCAAGCCTCAATATGCTCTCAATATGCAAATTCTCATCTCCCATTCAATATCAATTTTACCAAAAGACAACAACATTGAACCATAGTAAGCATAAGCATCATTTGAGCAATAACCATACTTAAACATTCATCAATTATACCATCTTTCTATGCAACCATATATCAAATAACACACAATATAGCCAGTCAATCAAACAACAATGCACTTGCCTCAACCGTGCGAAGGTGGATGTCGGGAATAAGGTACTGCTCCCGGAGCCAAACCCACACCTGGACATACAATTGAGACAAGCTAAGGCTACCATAAAGGTCTAATAACAAAACCAAAAACACAAAATGAGTACATCGTCCACTAAACGCAATCCCCAACTCTAATGCTAGCTGTCAGATTTCTTTTCACAGAACAGCTCCCTTCGAAAAATCATAACTAAATGTAAAAAAATTCAAATGGAGTGATCTTGGACAATCTGAAACGGTTATTGAATTCCCCTTCTAAACCTAGTTGGTGAAGTTCTCTGATTCGGCCCTTTACTAGCCCTACCAAACTAAACAACAGAGTATCCATTCTCGCGTCGGGTCTCTGGACAGCAATAATGAAATTATCATAACTTTCTCTACGTTCGTCCGAATTCCATGATCTTTAGTTTTCCTGAAAGCTGGAAGGATTATCTACAACTTTCGTTATACTGGGGTTCTCATATTTCCTCTTTAACCATCACTTTTAATCGGTTTTCTACAAACTTCCTAATTGCTGACAGAGCAGCGGAACAGCAATATTAGAAAAATCATAACTCACTAACCGTTAATCGGATTTTGGTGAACTTGGCGGCCACTGAAAGCTAAGACCATAAACTACAACTCTCCAGGAGACCAAAAGCCCAGATTCATCCTCTAACCACATGAAATTTACCTCGCAAGCCGCTGAACGAAACTGCGATCCAGCAGGCCGAATGCCATCTAACCAAAGACTAACCAAAAATCTCTTCCAAGACTAATTACTCTGCAAGAACATCTCGTTACCCTTGACGACGTGCTGAACGACGGTGATCAGCCCCCCGAAGACGATCCTTCTTCTCCTCTCTTCCTTTTCTTCTCCTCTTCTTCTTCCTCCTTCTCTCCTTTTCCCTTCTTCTTCCTCCTTGGCCGGCTGCAATGGAGCTCCTTCTCCTCTTCGGCCAGCAGCAATGGAGATGGTGGGGAGGTGGAGAGGTGCACAAGGGAGGTGGAGGGGAGGTGGAGAGGTGGAGAGGAGGTGGCGGCCGGTTGGGGAGTGGGGAGGAAAGGGGGAGGAGGAGGGTCGGCTAGGGTTTGGGAAGGGAGTGGCGCCCCTTAGGCTATGGCGGCCACCCCTTGGGCCCCTCTTGGGCCATGGGCTCTAGCCCAGGTTGCCGAAAAATTGCTCTTTCCCCCTTCTACCACTGCAGCACTGAAATCTTTCCAATTGGTCCCTCCCGACATTCCGTTAAATATTCTCCCGAACCGATTCTCCCTTCCGACTTCTAGTGCATCACCCATCGGGATATTACATGAACCAAGAGCATAAGGACAACACAAATGAACTTGCTAAACCCCCCAAGTGTTTCCAACTTCCAATTTCTAGCGATCGATTTGGCGCACACTGTAGACAGTCAACTTCTAAAATACATAACTTTCTGCTCAGGAATCCAAATAAGATTATCTTAGAATTTCTGAAAATTTAATTAAATTACCTAAATAAACATAGTTGGGGAGCCCTTTTGATTCTTCCATTTACTTCCCCTACCAAGCCAATCTATAGAACATCAGAATTCACGTCGGGTTCTCTGGACAGTGCACTAAAACCACCATAACTTTTGCTACGAAAGTCCGAATCATGCATTCTTTATCTCTCTGAAAAGGTATAGAAATTACCCACATTTTTCGTTATATTGAGATACTCTGATTTCATATTTAACTAATAGATTAATTCAGATTTCTACAGACTGTCCCAATACTGACAGATCAGGAGGACAGCGATACTAAAAAATTCATAACTTTCTAACCGTTAATCGGATTTGAGCGTTCTTGGCGGCCAATGAAAGCTAAGAACGATACTTACATATCTCTAGGAGACCAAAACTCCTAATTCGGCCTCTAAACACATGAAACTGGCCGCGCAACATTCTGTACAGAATTGAACATTGAACAGAATTAATCCGATCCAATCGATCTAATAGCAATCGCCTCTAATGACTATCACACATCACAAGAAACCCGTCGTTACCCTTGACGACGTGCTGGATGACGACAAACAGGCCCCGAAGAAGATCCTCCTTCTCCTCTCTTCCTTCTCTTCTCCCTTTTCTTCTCCCTTCTCTTCTTTTCCCCTTCTTCTTCCTCGTTGGCCGGCTGCAATGGGGCTTCCTCTTCCCTTTGGCCAGCAGCAATGGGGGTGAAGGGGAGGTAGGGAGGAGGAGGTTGGGGCACCGGTTGGAGGAGGGGAGGGGTGAGGGAGGTGGCGGCCACAATGGGGGGAGGTGGGGAGTGGAGGGGAGGGGAGATGGGGAGGGGGCGGCTAGGGTTTGGGGGAGGGGGTGGCGCCTCCCCCCCCTATGGCCGGCCTGCCCACATGGGCCAAGGCCCAGGGCCCGAGTTGCCAACTAAATGCGAAAACCCCCTCTCGTTTCCTGATTTGGTGGTTTTCTAAAAGAACCCTTCTCCCGACTACTTATTCTTTCCCGGTTAATTCCTTTCGAATATATTTTGGAGTATTACATTCTACCCCCCTTAAACAGAATTCGACCTCGAATTCTTCTTGTCATCTACTCGCAAAACAACAAAAACCACAACTGTAAATTAATATCCAACAAGTTGTACCCAACATGAACAACTTTGGTTAAAGCTTGATCATGCGAGACTACCTCCCAAGTCTCTTCTCGCTCAGATCGACGCGACCATAACACCACGACGTAACACGCCGTCTGAACTAACACTCAACCCGGTACTCCAGGTACACTCATCAGACGAGACTCGAAGGTAAGATCTTACTCGATGGGCAACGTTGTTAACGAAACCTCAAACTCTGGGTCTCCCGGTGCTCACCACGTGAGAATGCACAAGACGTTACGTACTCGCGCGCACGGACTCGAGCGATCCTAGCGATACGCCAACTAGCGAAAACAACCCAATGTACCTTGGGGCAACCCCCCCAGTGGTACCGAACCACGCAACAAGCGCATAGAACACAGAACTCGTGTTCCACCTTTTCAAAAAAAACTCCTCACTAAAGCAAGGATCACCTCCTTTAACCAGAAATACACAACATAACTCGCTTTAAACACACTCTTTTACCAACACAACCCAACTGAAAATGAAGGACTCTCATCGCAACCAAACGTTACCAACTCGGTACTAAAAAAAATTTCAAATTCAGTATTGAAGGTTTATCACGAAAATCTTTCCACCTTCAATTTAGAAAATTTGCAAATAAACACCACGTTCGCCAAAAGAGAAATCACTCGAATATCCAAATCCACCATTTCTTTTATTCTTTCTGAACAGATAAGAACCACACATGCCAACATAAAGTCAAGCCCAATTTGCGAAAGACATCCATCATAAACTCATAGCTCATACAAGAATCAGGAGAGCGTTTCAGTACTCGAGGAACAATCTTTTCTCAATTTCTCCTTTAGAAATAAAATTTCTCTCAACTTTTTGGAATCCCGATTCATCGCATAACACCCTAACCCATCTCTCTTAACTTGGCATTCTTAACGCTATGCTCAAACGGAAATACATCAACCACACCTCTGAATAGAGGCTCTATCGACCCCACAGAAATAATACTCTAGTCAACTCTCTCTGACGAATTACTTTGATAGATAACTTCTGATGCATCCCAAAATGGATCTTCACACTTAATCACGTTACCTCAATCCTTAAAAATGAACAACTCGGAATTCACATCACATATTCTCATGTATTTCATCAAAAGTTTTCTATCAATGATCATCCCACTATTCAAAATCCACCCTTATACTTCTTCTTCACATTATCATTGGGCGATCAAAGTTCTAGCATAACAATGCAAAGCCCAAATTTAACCTCTAAGACTCTTGCAACGAACTTCTCATAAAGAAGATAGGGAAAACCTTTGATTAAAATCCCTAAAATTCTCACAGTCCATACATACTCGCGCACTAACATCAACATGAAAACATCTTCTTGACCCAATTATCTTTATAAAGATTCTAACTCTTAAAGAGTTACTTACTAAGAGTAAGTCCAAGTCTTTCCTGGCAATAATCCAACCATCCCGTCTACCTCATTAGTCACTTTAACGATCAGATTGCTTCGCTAATATTACTCTCATTACAACACCATCATAATTCATCTGCATAACCATGCAAGGTACTCAATCGTGACACTTTAATACATTGATCAAGATTCCCATCCTTTCAAAAATTCTAATGTTCCACCCGAATTGAACAATGGATCTTGGTTCACAAATCTTCATAGGTTCTAATAGTTGCAATAATGCAATCAGTTTAGCCTCAAAGGCAAACATTCTGTACAAATAAAATTCCCTCCAAGAATTACACACGAAATTAGTTCATCCTTCACTTCTCCTCGATTAACTTACAATCCAAGATCTCACAACCACAATGAATAAACACTTCGAAAACCACTGTGAAACGAATCGGTGGATCCTTCCTCAGAAGAAAAAGCAATGAAGACATTTACTGCTTGAAGTAAACACAGGACCAAGGGAAATAATCACTTAAGCAAAGAACTCGAAAAACATAAGAGAAAGTCAACAGTCGAGGCTCAAGCCCTACTGAAAGCAAATACCAAACCACAGAAGAGAAAAACGTAATGCCCTTTCAAAATTGATAAACCCTTATGGAACAATTGCATAAGGTTCAAGCACACTCAAACAAACTACAAAATGCGAAACGATTTAAATCTCAAACACTTATACTTCACTCCTTCCTTTAATAAGGAAAGTTATTCTCTGTGATTACTACATCACTTTGCTAGCTTAAACATGATAGGCTCTTAAAACCCAAATCTCAGGAACCACTTAAGAACCAATAAAATGCTTTCGACATGTCACTTGCTCGAATCAAACTCAATCACCACAATACTCAAGAGGTCCAAATAGTCACAACCGCAAAACTCGAAACACTTTTACTAAATCCAAATTACGAAAGACGATCAATTTACTTTACTTCTAAAAGAATCATCACCACACACACAAGTCACCATCTCTCGCATATAATCTTACTAACATCAAGAATAATACACTCTGAACACGAATCTTTGTCATCAACTATTTCATTAGAAAGCCTCCAAAGTTTCACCACATTGTTTCATACTTCCTTTTCATCCCATCTTCAAAACGAGTGTATACCAAATCCATACTACCCCACTACATCAACTTCTTAAGTTTGGAAGGGGGTCTACCACCCAATTGAAAAAGTCCTACCCAAAAATATTTCATCAAGGACACATTATCATCCGATATTTTCACAATCATGTGGGCATAAGCCACCTATTATATCATATCAATTCAACTTTTAGCGATACTCAACATCAAACTTCAACACACAACAGTTATACTACAACCATTGTTGTTATCAACTGGCTTTATTATGAAATCTAATTGCTACCTACTTTCCTTCCCAAATCACATGGATATTAACAAACACATATTCAACTGTTCCTCCTCATATTTGAATTTTAGCAAAAATACACTAAAACTTCACAAATCGAAATCTTCTATCGATCAAAAGTCTCAACAACACTATAACCCAATTCATCGTGTCATCCTATATAGAAGAACCACATAGAACTACTCCCATAAATTCTAGATCCACCGATATTCAATCCATTCAACAGGTTGTACACAATTCCAATAACTAATCATACTAGTGAATATGTAAATCTAGCATTTCCTCTAGTTCCCCTTTCCACACATTTAAATTAATCCATGGGAACCAAAGAACCCAACAAGTTTAGCAACCTAACGATTTTTAATGACCAGACTAATTCATCAATGTTCCATACTTCTTGATATCTCTTTTGACTCCACATAGGTGTGGACATACTCTGAGTCACTACTCATATACAGTTCATCAAGAACTGGTAGAAGACAACATCAACTTAATCAATTTCACTCCCAAAGACACTAGTTAAGGATAATCATGCACCTTGCCACTAATCCAACTTGACATCACAACCGCTATCAATTATCTCGCATACTTACAAACTCTCACTTAACACAACAAATCATTGCAAAAGAGAGTTGACACTCTCTTTCTCTATGAAGAGGGTCTAAATTTCAACACTCCATCTACTCCAAAAGAAATAAGTATAATCAAAACTTTATTCAATGAACTTTGTGAAAGATAATTCACATATCTAAAATACCAAACAGACACCCGGGTTACCTTCATCAACAGGAAAGGTAATATTCTCAAGAAAAGAACGTTCGCAAGTCGCAAAGATAGCTCACACTCGGCAAGTCAACAATTGTTTTGTAAAACAAAGATGAACCAATTGTAACCAAAACACTAACAATTTGTTTTATTACAATCTACGACTTAACCAAGACACGACATAGTCAAAAGAACTTTGATGCTTCCTCTCATAAAAGAGAAGTATCAACTTCGAACTCAAATCCCGAAAAGAGTGCATGGGGGCCAAAACTTTCTCACGTTGTAAGGACAAATAAAATAAAGCTTCCATTGACCAAAGTTCCAAGTAAAAGATCAATCTTATAGACCATCTATGTTTAAAAACAGCAAAACAACTCGTCATTCGGGAGAACAAATGTTTGCTTTAAGGAGCCAACAACAACCGATGAACACTCATCAATCGAAATAACCATCGACCCAAGAGAATTCATCCACCGGGTCAGACCAAGAATAACCATTCCAACTCAAGGAAGACAATAACCTTCCTAAAGAAACCCAGATGGTGGTGCAATCCTGGCAGCCCAAGGCTAAAACCACAAGCTTACCCTATCATCATCTACTATCATCAAATATAACAATCTTAAAGGCAACCCATAAGTATTCATACCCATTTCACATCAGAAATGATCAAAGCAATACAACGGAAACGTAAATGCAATGCTTGACCCATCCCCAACTTACTGTGCACAGTGTGTCAATTTAACAATTTATTTACCACGAACCTACTGCCTGCTCTGATACCAACTGTAACACCCCAACTCTCAAAGAGCCTGGAATGCTACTGGAATTATACTATTCTAGCACAAACTACCAATTTTTGGCAGAATCTTCTTTGTTTAAACAGCTATACTGAGAGTTCAACAATAAAACATGGCCTTTAACAATATTTCTCATAATCAAGTCTACTCATTCATGCATGATAATCAAATGAACATAACAAGACTGGCAACCTCATTATTACAAATAATCAGATACTCAAACCAAAACCATATATGGTGACAACCAAACAGTTTATTTATTTCTAAATTGGTGCTAAGTGGCAAACGCCTTAAGAGTGTGAGGTAGTGAGTGCAACAACTTCTATTCCCTCCCATGCATGTCGTTCCTGCCTCTGGTACCTAAAACACATTAAAGCAAGGGTGAGCCTAAAGACTCAGCAAGTATCAACAAGGCCATAAACAAGAACACAAACATAGCATCGATGATCCTCAATTAACATCACACTAAACATAGCCATTTAACTCATGATATGCAACCAATGCAATACTCCTTTGAACTTTATCTCTTTTCGCATTTTACCGGTAATGCGGGGTATACAACCGTCGCTGTATACCCTTGCCTGTACCCTCTGGCACAGGGACCAATAGCCTATACACCACATGTATAGGGACCTTTTCCCATCATCTTAATGATGGGGACCTCTTTGTTCATTAGCCCACATTCCACGAATGTGGGACCTCAAGCCCGTCATCTACATGACGGGGACTAATCAGATGTGCTTGGTCACCATGTGACCAAGGCACCTGTATGCTCTCAACATGCATATGCACCATGATAACATTTTCATATGCAGGAATACAACATATTCTCATTGGCACGGAAGCAATAACAACATGCGGAAGAACCTTTAACCATAACTAGCAGTCATCAAAATAAACAGTAACTCATCTCATAAACAGGCATGCATGGCTATACGATCAAGATACACCACAATCATATCATGCAAGCATACATATATTATAGCCCGAATACTTGCCTCAACCGTGCGAGAACGGTGGACGCGACGAGGGTGCTGCCCCTGGGACCACGCTCCCACCTGAATTTTAAGATAACCCAATCTAAGACCAACATACTGAACCAAGAGCATAAGAACAACACAAATGAATGTGATACCCTAAAATATATTCGAAAGGATTAGTCGGGAGAAATTAAATAAATCGGGAGAAGGGTTCTTTTAGAAAATCATCAAATCAGGAAATGAGAGGGGGTTTTCCGCGTTTAGGGGGCAACTTGGGCTTGGGCCTAAGCCCATGTGGGCTGGCCGGCCATAGGGGGGAGGCGCCATCCCTCCCCAAACCCTAGCCGCCCCACCCCTTTCCCCTCCTCCCACTTGTGGCCGCCACCTCCTTGTCCCCTCTCCACCTTGGCCGCCTCCCCCTGCTCCCTGCACCTTCCCCCTTGGTGCTCTCCCCTGCTGCAGGCCAAGGACACCGTTCCCCGCTGCCGGTCTAGTGGAGGAAGAAGGGAGGACGCCCGGTTTGTGGATCGGCCAAGAAGAAGAAGGATGAGGGGAGAAAGGAGGAGGAAGATCATCTTCTCCAAGGTTCTCCCACCTACGTCCTGGTTGCTACAAGGGTAACGAGTGCCGATCCTCATCGTTTGATTAGTGGTAGAGGTGTTTTGGTTCAATTTTGATTAGATCGATTTGCTGCGGGTAGAAATTCGATTCTGTCCAGATTGTTGCGTGGACTTTTTCGTGATGTTAGAGGCCGAATCTGAGTTTCCCATCTCCTAGATATATGTAGGTCTTGTTATTAGCTTTCGGTGGCCGCCAAGATCACCTAATTCCGACTTTCGAGTCAAAAGTTATGATAGATTTAATATCTGCTGTCCAGAATCCTGACGAGAATTAGCAGTCTCTGTTTAGGTTGATATATGACCTAGTTAGAGGGTGATTCAGAGGTCTTGCCCATAACAAATTTTGAAGGTGATATCACTAGTTTCAGGATTGATAAAGAACACCTTATTTGGATTTATAGATCAAAAGTTATGCACTTTTCTTTGTGACTGTCCAGATTGTAGATCAGTCTGTCCAGATTGTATGTCAGTTTCTATCTTTAGTTTTGACCCGTGTGCCACTTTTTGTTAAAGGCAAAATTTGAATGTCGTGCCAACTAGTTTATTGTAGGTAATTTCATAACCTTTTCAGATTGTTAAAGAACGCTCAATTCGGAGTTGTAGATTAAAAGTTATGGTTGTTTTAGTATTGCTGTCCTGTTTGTTCAGACAGAAGCTGTGCTGCTGTTTTGTTTTCTTTATTAGAGAAGTTTATTGGCCGAATTGGGAAATCTCATCAACTTGAATGTTATAGATATGTTCGTTAAGCTGAGGTAGGATCTGGACTCATCTCATTTCGAGTCCCACGTCATTAACTACTGTCATTTTCGTGCTGCTGTCCCGACGCGTTTTTGGGTTGCAGCCTGTTTTCGATTAGGTTTTATGGCGATTCCTTGGGAGTTCAAGGGGTATTGTAGACTATTAATTCGGGTTGGATTCTATGTTGTTCTTATTTCGTTATTTAATTGTTTAGGCCGAGAGGCTACGGGTTTGGGAGCGCCATCGTTGTTCGCTAACGCGGCCGCAACGCGAAGGCAAGTACTTTGTTGCTTTTGAGTGCTGTGATTGTGAATGTTTTCATGAATATAGTGTGACATATTGTGTTACCCGAGATGCGGAATTGGTTATGTTCTTTCATTATGTGGAGTATATCTTGAGAGATGGTATTATCACTGTTCATGTTCATATCATGCATCCTTTTATTCATGTTATGTCCACGGAGTGGATTGTAAGTCCCACCATTCCAATGTGGGCAAATTTGGACATTGTCATGTCCCGCCCACGGAGTGGATTGAAAGACCCATCAATTCCAAAGATGGGCACGTAAGACCCATCAATTCCAGTATGGGCAGCTTTGGACACCTATATGAAACGTTCTTCATATAGGACTTGGATCCCCGCACTTTTGTTAAGGTGCGGGCTTAATGAACACCGACGGTGTGTCACTCACTATACCAGTATATGCATGTGTGCAGTCCATCCTGATTACATTCATTCATTTCATGTTTTCATAAGTGTTCACTCGATGCAAGGTTCGCATTCTTAAATGGTGATGTCCTGTTTGTATATGTGTTCTTTTTCTTTCATCAGACTTACGAGTCATGGACTCACTCTTGCGTTGTTTGTTTATTTTAGGTAACCCCGATGTTGGCTCACTTGGGAGGGAGTAGACACGCACTACTCGTTCATATCATCCTATTCATGTTCAAGATTAAATTTAGTTCTATCTTACATTCGTTAATGATGAACTGTAATAATTAAATTATAATTGGTGAAGAAAGGATACCTTCTCCACATGGATGTTGATTTATTACTGCGTGTGAACCTTCTTTATTGATGATCAGTATTAAATAACTTAGAAGGTGAAGGAAGGATACCTTCACCATGTCCTGTTTAATTTAATGCTGTCTTTAGTTGAAATACTTAGTTCAAATTCTTCTGCATTATGGTTGTATGTTAGATGTTTTAGGTGACATTTTGGCTTCCGAATAGCCAGGGTGTTACAATGAACTTGCTAAACCCCCCAAGTGTTTCCCAAATTCCAATTTCTAGCGATCGATTTGGCGCACACTGTAGACAGTCAACTTCTAAAATACATAACTTTCTGCTCAGGAATCCAAATAAGATTATCTTAGACTTTCTGAAAAGGTAATTAAATTAACTAAATAACCTAGTTGGGGAGCCCTTTTGATTCTTCCATTTACTTCCCCTACCAAGCCAATCTACAGAACATCAGAATTCACGTCGGGTTCTCTGGACAGTGCACTAAAACCACCATAACTTTTGCTATGAAAGTCTGAATCTTGCGTTCTTTATCTCTCTGAAAAGGTATAGAAATTACCCACATTTTTAGTTATATTGAGATCCTCTAATTTCGTCTTTAACTAATAGATTAATTCAGATTTCTACAGACTATCCCAATACTGACAGATCAGCAGGACAGTGATACTAAAAAATTCATAACTTTCTAACCGTTAATCATATTTGAGCGTTCTTGGCGGCCAATGAAAGCTAAGAACAAGACCTACATATCTCTAGGAGACCAAATCTCCTAATTCGGCCTCTAAACACATGAAACTGGCTGCGCAACATTCTGGACAGAATTGAACATTGAACAGAATTAATCCGATCCAATCGATCTAATAGCAATCGCCTCTAATGACTATCACACATCACAAGAAACCCTTCGTTACCCTTGATGACGTGCTGGACGACGACGAACAGGCCCCGAAGAAGATCCTCCTTCTCCTCTCTTCCTTCTCTTCTCCCTTTTCTTCTCCCTTCTCTTCTTTTCCCCTTCTTCTTCCTCGTTGGCCGGCTGCAATGGGGCTTCCTCTTCCCTTTGGCCAGCAACAATGGGGGTGGAGGGGAGGTAGGGAGGAGGAGGTTGGGGCATCGGTTGGAGGAGGGGAGGGGTGAGGGAGGTGGCGGCCACAATGGGGGGAGGCGGGGAGTGGAGGGGAGGGGAGATGGGGAGGGGGCGGCTAGGGTTTGGGGGAGGGGGTGGCGCCTCCCCCCCTATGGCTGGCCTGCCCACATGGGCCAAGGCCCAGGGCCCGAGTTGCCAACTAAATGCGAAAAACCCCCTCTCGTTTCCTGATTTGGTGGTTTTCTAAAAGAACCCTTCTCCCGACTACTTATTCTTTCCCGGTTAAATCCTTTCGAATATATTTTGGGGTATTACATGGGGTGGTCCTGGAATCTCCTACCGGAGTGACCTTGAAGTATGCCATACAATTAAACTTTCAGGCCACTAATAATGTGGCAGAGTACGAAGGTTTGCTAGCTGGCATACGATCCGCAAAAGCGCTCTCGATTCGACGACTACTCGTGAGAGGAGACTCTCAACTAGTCGTGACTCAAGTCGGAAAAGAGTACCAGTGCTCTAATCTGACTATGTCCCAGTAATTGTCGGAAGTTCGGAAGTTAGAAAAGCACTTTTTGGGCGTTGAGGTTCAATTTATCCCTCGGAAGGATAATTTCCTCGCAGACCAATTGGCTCGCCTAGCTTCCTCCCGATCCTCGGTATCGAAAGGGGTTTTTCTAGAGCAGCTTCAGAAGTCGTCTCTTGTTCAAGAACTAGAGATGCCTCCTATAGAAATAGCCTCTCTAGAGTACGAAGATACCTGGATGACTCCCATCTACAAGTATCTTCAGACGGGTTCCATACCCGACGACGATCTCGAAGCAGATCGACTATCCCGAAAGGCCAAAATGTATACTTTGGTCGAAGGGGTTCTTCATAAAAGAGGAACTCAAGGGGTACTTATGCGATGTATTCCACAGAACGAAGGATTAAAACTCCTTCACGACATATATGGAGGCATCTGTGGAACTCATGCTTCTTACAGAACACTGGTCGGTAAAGCCTTTCGACAAGGTTTTTATTGGCCAACAGCCCTCTACGATGCTAGGGAGCTGGTTAAAAAGTGTGTACAGTGCCAATTTCATAGTAGACAAATATACCAACCGGCTCAGGTATTGCAAACAATTCCTCTATCTTGGCCTTTTGCGACCTACGGTCTTGATATCCTAGGATCGTTACCCAGAGCTCCAGGAGGATTTGAATTCCTTTTTGTGGCCATTGGCATATTCACAAAATGAATAGAAGTTGAGCCTGTGACTGGGATAACAACGGAAGCAGCAAAATGGTTCATAATGAGATGCGTGATAACTCGATTTGGAGTACCAAGTCGAATCATCACAGGCAATGGCAAACAATTTATGAGCGCAAAATTTCAGGAATTTTGCGACGAGTTGGAAACTCGTTTGTGTTACGCTTCTGTTGCCCACCCCTAAAGCAACGGGGCAGTCGAAAGAGCGAATGGCCAGATAATGAAGGGAATCAACACCCGAGTCTTCGATCAGCTTGTCAAGCACTCGGGGGCTTGGGTACAAGAATTATCTTCAGTATTATGGGCAATTCATACGACAGCTAGCCGAGCTATAGGAGAAACACCTTTCTTTCTAGTCTTTGGCGCAGAAGCCATGCTTCCGCCAGAACTAAAGATCAGGTCAGCACGAGTCGAAGCTTTTAACGACTCCATCGAAGAATAGCTTCGAGCAGACGACATCAACCTGCTTGAGGAAGAGAGAGATCAAGCTTTAATCCGCTCTGCAGTCTACCAACAAACCCTGCGCAGATACTACGATCATAAGGTCCAACCTCGTAGCCTTGCTGTAGGTGACTTGGTATTGAGGCTTATCCAATCCCAGTCTAATCGGAACAAACTTTCCCCCAAGTGGGAAGGTCCTTACACTGTGGTCGTAGTTACGCGTCTAGGATCGGTATGACTTGCAATGGAGGATGGCCGTGTTCTCTCAAATTCTTGGAACATTGACCAGTTACGCAAATTCTATGTGTAACAAGGTTCTACGACAATAAAGCATCAGGTTCTTCCTATCTTTTTTTGTCTTTCTTTGAATTTTGCTTTTATTTTCGACTATTATTCATATACTCATTTTCCCTTTATACTGGTCGGAATAAGGACATCAAAACTAGTCGAAGTCTCTCCTCTCTGCATGTAGTCCTGCCCGCTGGAAGGAGCTTCCTAGTGTCGCTTTGTTCTTAACTGTTGCTACTAGTACAAAGCTTTTTGGGCTAAGAAACATAGTCAAAAATTCTTAAGCAAATTCATGTCACCTTAGTTTATTTATTCATTTTGAAAAATAACTCTAAGAAGAGCGCACTTTTGAGATTTGTTTGACCATTTCTGGTAGACTTGATCGGTTTTCACTGGTCGGAGGAAGAAACACACCTTGTCGAAGCTTCTCCTTTCTGCATGTGGTCCTGCCCACTAGAAGGAACTTCCTAGCGTCGTTTTGTTTCCTACTCTTACTGCCAGGGCAAACTTATTGGGTAAATAAAAAATAGTCGAATAAATCTCTAAGGTACTCTAGATGTTTATTTCACTCAAGTTGTCGTTATCGATTTGATTAAACTAGTTGGAGATGGTAACATCACCTAGTCGAAGCCTTTTTTTTCTCTGCATGTGGTCCTGCCCACTAGAGGGAACTTCCTAACGTCGATCCGTTTTCCATTCTTTTGACTAGGGCAACATAATCGATTCTCGAAAACTATAAGTCGAACAAACTTCTCTGTTTTCATAAACCCTTTCTTTACTATTTCCTTAGTTTATTCCAATAAACTAAGTAAATATTCGGGGGCTAGGATAAAGTTATAAACATGACTTCATTTATTAGTTTTAGTTTTTTTCGAGTTATCATCTTACGAGTTACTAACTACTCTACAAGATGATTCGTAGGACAAAAGGAGGGAGGAATTGCACATATCTGGTCTGATTATTTCTTCTATTTTTGTTATCTTACGAGTTACTAAGTACTCTACGAGATAATTTACAGGAAAAAAGAAAGGATCATATATTTTCACATCACCAAAAGACTTGTATTTACATATTCCTATTACAAACTACTCTGATGAAGGAGACTCTATCTGCATCTCCTCCGCGACCTTCTCGCCGACCGACTGCATCTCCTCGATCAGCCGTTCTGCTTCTGATTCAGTGCAGTCGAAGTTGGCTTCGACAGAATGTGGATTAAGGTTAGGGTCATGGACCTTGAGGTTTGCTAAAACAAAGCTCACAGCTCCTTTGACCGCTTCCCTTATCGAATCGTTCTGGTTGGTCTTCAGAGTAGACACCAACTCTTGCAACGTACCGACTTGCTTCCCAATGGTACTCGTATGAGCGGCCATCGTGTCTTCACGGAGAGTAACCTTCCCGGCATGAAGCCCATCGAGTACATTGTTCAGAAGCGAAATGTTGTCTTGAAGAATGATCTTCATTGACTTCATCTCCTCCTGGGTACAAGTCGAAGCCTCGTGGAGTTGTTTTATTTCAATTAATTGCTCTGAATGGAGTAAGAATTAATTAGATAAAACAATTCTACGAGAAGATAAAACAATTCAGCAGCAGGCAAAATATTTACTTACCCGCTAATTGAGAATCTAACTTCTCAATTTACTGGTCTTTCTCCTTCGCAACGCGGGAGATCTCGCAGACAACCAAGGACTTCTCCTGGACCTCAACCCGAAGAGCCCCCGCCTCGGCTTGAAGGGCCTTATTTTCGACTTCTTTTTCTGTAAAAGAATAAGAGGTTAAGAAGGTGGAGATCAAGATCAAAAGCAGTCGTAACTCCACAAACTGTTTATTTTTTTCTGCAACTACTGAGTTGCAGAGTTAGCCTCCTGAAGCTTATTCAGGAGGTCGGCGGCCTTATCCCTTAGCTTTTTCGCCTCGACCTTCTCGAAGTCGAGTGAATTAGCTAAGGTCTTTTCGTCACTCTTAAACCTGAAAGGTTAAGGGTAAACATGAATACACAGACAAGCAGTCGTAAGTCCTTCTACGACTACCCCGTAATCGTAGGTCCTCCTACGATTACCTTCGGTTGTAAGTTTTTCTACAACTAGTTACCAGTCGTAAGTTTTCTACGACAATTGTCTACGAGTACTGAGTAAGTAATCAGTTTGTAAAACGATTACGAGAATCGGTTACTCACCACCTTTGCTTTCTCGCAGAGCACCGCTTTCTCTTGTCGAGTTTGACAAGTTACCGATTGTACTCACAAATCGTAGCGACTTGCTCTACGGCTCTCTACAAGGGAGAAAAACGATAAGAGACAGAGATAAAACCATACGTGAGTATCGATGAATACTTACATTCATGTTTGACCAAGCAAACATGGAGACTATTCGTGATGGATCTTTCAGCTCATCCATCTCTTCGACTCGTTTCCACCAAACCCCCTCGAGGCGTTCATTGTCGAAGACATCCCCACAATTGGGAATGCTGCTGGGGTGAGGAACTCGGTCGCAAGATCGGTAGGCAGAAGATCCTACGATAGAATTGGGGCCAAAGAAATCAGAGCAAAAGTTAAAGTACTCTTCTTCCTCTGACTCGGCGACGGGAGCACCACCTGGAGGGCCGAAAGGAATGTCCTCGACAACCTCCTTACCGGCGAGGTGGTCGGAACTCCCACCACCACCGGCTTCTGGTGTCTCCCTCATGGTCTCTCTCGCCTCCTCAGTCTCTACGACAACTTCGGTAGTTGTAGCAACTTCGACAACCTCAGCGATCATGGTGACTTCGGCAGCAACGACTTCTTCCACCATGGGAATATTAGCTGAGCCTTCAGCTACTGCCGCAGTCGCACCTTCGATACTTGAAGAGGTTGGGCTAAGATCACAAAACGCAGAAGTAAGTCAACTCGTAAAAAACAAAGAGTAAATGTTGTTCTTAAACTTATATTTTTTACATACCTCTACGCGCTGGACCTAACTCGAAACTTGGGAGCAACCTTCCCGACGGAAGGTTTATTCGACTTCTTCTCGACCATCGCTGGTCGAGATTCAACTGGGATAACGGGAGTCTCTCCTCCTGACTTCCCGAGTGGCCGAGACCCGTCTCGACCACCTTAAGACCACTGCTCTCCTCGGCCTCAGATCCTACTGGAGTAGCAGTTTTCTTCACGAAAGACATGAATCTCTTCTAGTTCTCCTTTTCTAGCTGCCTTATAAAGCCACGAGAAGCAGAAACTGCGAAAGATTCATTGTCATAATAGAAAGGTACCTTAACCTTAGGGACTTTGCGCTTAAGGGCAAAGGCTGCTTCTTCTGCTTTCTTCTTCGCCGCAGCCATGTCTGCGACAAATTTAGCAAAAGGAGCAGGAGGGGCCGAACTCGAACCCCCCTTGTCGCCGACTTTTACAAGTCGACGTTTCTTGGTTGGAGGGGACTCCGCTGACTCCGCCTGCGTAGTCGCCCCGATGACCACCAAATCGACTTCCTCGTCGTCTTGGCGGTTCTCCATGCCTACTTTCTGTTGAAGAACAAAAAAAGAAAGTAGTCGTAAGTTCTTCTACGATCACTAACTGATCGTAAGTACGACCAGCACACAAGTCGTAAGTATTTCTACGATTATGATATAATCGTAAGTCCTGCTAGGATTACGTCCGGTCGTAAGTCTTTCTACGACCAGTACCTAGTCGTAAGATTTTCTACGACGAACCCTTTAGTCGTAAATCATTTTATGACAATAAACGCCTAAAGACAAAGTCGTTTTTTCAATTACCTTTAGGCGCTCCTCTTTCTCTTCTGCGGTCAAAACCGCAAGGATTTGAGGAGCTGCTATGTTGGATGGACTCTTCTCGCAGATGAGCCTGACGTGAGCGTCAATCTCCCCCTGTGGAAGATCTATACACACAGACCACACGATTAACAGAATAAATCGGGATTAACCAAGGACAAAACCAAAAAAGTAAGTTTTCTACTTACCGTCCTTGTAATCCCTAGTTGGGTCGTCCTTCCCCGAGTACCTCCACATAGGAGGAACTCGTGCCTTCAAGGGACTAATACGGCGTGTGATGAAGTCCTTCACCACGTGCCATCCGGTGAGCCCCCCGACTTCAAGTCTTTGACGGCTTGAATGTAGGGGGCTATCCGGTCGAGATTACTGGGAGTCGAATCCCAGGAAGAGGACCTCTCGGTGACTTTCCCGACAAATGAGAGGTTGTCTTCCTTAGTAACCTCCCAGTAAAACAACCTCTTCTTCCACCCCGGCCATGACGACCGGGTAAACATCTGAATGTACTCCTTCGACTTACCGTCGTGGAGCTTCAGACTGCAACTCCCGGCAATTCCGGCCTACCGAGCCATTCCGTAATAATACTAGAAAAGCTCGAGGTCCGCCGGAATCCCCATGTAAGCCTCACACAAATACATGAACACACTCAGCATTGTAATGGAATTAGGACCAAGGTTCACTAACTCCACCCCGAAGTGTTCAAGCATGAGTGTGAGGAAGGGATGAGCAGGCAATCGGAGGCCACACTCAGAGTACGCTTGGAAAACCAGAATTTGATCTTCCTCCCCGAAGGCCAATGCTCTCCGCTCGCCGCAATCCACTTCACGAGTAGTCCCTCGGGGATCTTCTCGGCGGCGACCAGAGCGGTCATCTTCGTATCGTCCATCTCCGATTCAGCCCACTCGGAGACGACCCTAGCCATCCTTCCTAAAAAAGGGAAGAGTTGAATTTGGGAAAACTCCAAGAAAGCGCACAGTATCACCGGCGGCGGAAGAGACGAGAAAGCAATGAACAATCAGGGTGAATAAGTGAAA
Source organism: Ampelocalamus luodianensis (assembly GCA_036346255.1). Taxonomy (NCBI): domain Eukaryota; kingdom Viridiplantae; phylum Streptophyta; class Magnoliopsida; order Poales; family Poaceae; genus Ampelocalamus; species Ampelocalamus luodianensis. Next base: position 37,045,821 of record CM070628.1, on the reverse strand, counting down.
AGGTAAGAACCCTAAGTTTACCAACACAGTCTGTTTTATAACCGTGTGCTTGAAACGAAACACCGTGGAAGCCCAACGATTTCCACCACTTCGGGAATTGTTCAAACGGACAGACCTTTAATCTGCCCGTACGAAAGTACCAAGACTCTTTTCACACCTCAAGTGAAATTACCTTCTTGACCTTCGGATCAAAAGAAAAGCCGATCGGAGAAGCTTAACTTTCGATCATAAGGCCACGATTACCCTAAAGTCATAAGATTTTCTACGACTACCTTGTAATCGTGAGACTTCTAACAGATTGCCTTGACCAAGCATATTTCTGGTCGAGAGAAACACGTGTTGAAGAGTTTTTCCTTCAATATTTTTTTCTACAACCTCCTAGTGATCACAAGATCATCGATGACTCCTCGACCAAGTAAGTTATTTTCACTTGGAGCTGGGGGGCAAGATGACGAGGATCCAATAATCCTCATTTTATTATTCCATAATCACGTAATATGACATCACATGATATACCCCTTAATGTTAAAGGGAAGGATAAGTTAGGTGGTCGTAAGTTCTTCTACAACCACCCCCTCTAGTCGTAAGTATTTCTACGACTATGGTGTAATCATAAGTCCTGCTACGATTACGTCTGGTCGTATGTTTTCCTATGATCAGTAACCAGTCATAAGCTTTTCCTACGACTACCCCCTGGTCGTAAGTCTTGCTACGACCAGCCCTGCTACGACTCCCTCACAATTAACTGGGTCCACTCGTCAGAGGGTCCATTTATTAGTGAGGATCTGAGCAGTCAAATTGCGTAGTTATACCTAAAATAACTACAGACCATTCTCCACTATCTCCGATTGGTAACCGTTGGATAGCATGGGGGTTACTACTCCGGTAATTACTCTCATTATCACGCAATAATGAGCGCCTAATTGACCTGGAACGACAACCATCCCTACAGCATAGTATAAATAGGTGTCTTTTGGAGATATTAGATGTAACACCCTGGCTATTCGGAAGCCAAGATGTCACCTAAAACATCTAACATACATCCATAATGCGGAAGAATTTGAATAAAATCAACTAATGATAGTATCAAAACAATCAAGACATGATGAAGGTATCCTTCCTTCACCATCTAATCTATTTACTTCAGTTCATTGATAATGAAAGTTCACATGCAGTAATAATTCAACATCAATGTGGAGAAGGTATCCTTCCTTCACCAATTATAAATTTATTATTACAGTTCATCATTTACGAATGAAAGATAGAACTAAATTTAATCTTGAACATGAATTGGATCATGTGAACAAGTAGTGCGTGTCTACTCCCTCCCAAGTGAGCCAACATCAGGGGTTACCTAAAATAAACAAACAACGCAAGAGTGAGTCCACGACTCAGCAAGTACAGTAAAATGGACATAACACACATATGAATAAGTCATCATCATAAGAGAATATGAGCATACATCGAATGAAAACTTAGGAATGCATGGCATGAATGAATGTACTCAAGGATGGACTGCACATATGCTTATACCGGTATAGCGAGTGACACACCCGTCGGTGTTCACTTAAGCCCGCACCTTAACAAAAGTGCGGGGATCTAAGTCCTATATGAAGAACGTTTCATATAGGTGTCCAAAGCTGCCCATACTGGAATTGATGGGTCTTACGTGCCCATACTGGAATTGATGGGTCTTTCAATCCACTCCGTGGACGGACATGACAATGTCCAAACTCGCCCACATTGGAATGGTGGGACTTACATCCACTCCGTGGACATAGCATGAATAAAAGGATGCATCATATGAACATGAACAATGCTAATATCATCTTTCGGTATTTACTCCACATATTGATAGAACATAACCAATTCAGCATTTCGGTATCACAAGATGTCACATCATATTCATGTAAACATTCACAATCACAAAGACTTAAAACCAACAAAGTACTTGCCTTCGCGTTGCACGCGTTAGCAGGCAACGATGGCGCTCCCAAACCCGTAGACTCGCGGCCTAAACAATTAAATAACCGAAATAAGAACAACATAGAGCCCATCATGAATTAATATTCTACACTACCCTCTTGCACACCCAAAACATAGTCATAACCCGAATCTGAAATTCCAGCAGCAACATGGAATCCCATCAGGACAGCAGCACAAGAAAGACCAAAACTAATGATCTGGGACTCCAAAAGAGATGAGCCCAGATCCTACACGAGCTTAACAAATATATCTACAACTTTGTAGTTGACGAGATAACCCAATTCGGCCAAACTAAATTGCTAACTGTCAAACGAAACAGCAGAACAGAATCTGACTGAGCAATTAGAACAGCAGAACTAAAACATCCATAACTTTTAAACTACAACTCCGAATTGAGTGTTCTTTAACAATCTGAAAAGGTTATGAAATTACCTACAATAACCTAGTTGGCACGACAATCATATTTTTCCTTTAACAAAAAGTGGCACACGGGTCAAAACTAAAGATAGAAACTTACATACAATCTGGACAGACTGACCTACAATCTGGACAGTCACAATGAAAAGTGCATAACTTTTGATCTATAAATCCAAATGAGGTGTTCTTTATCAATCCTGAAAGCTAGTGATATCACCTTCAAAATTTGTTATGGGAAAGACCTCTGAATCACCCTCTAACTAGGCCATAAATCAACCTATACAGAGACTGCTAATTCTCATCAGGATTCTGGACAGCAGATAATAAATCTATCATAACTTTTGACTTGAAAGTCGGAATTTAGTGTTCTTGGCGGCCACCGAAAGCTAAGAACAAAACCTACAATACTCTAGGAGATGGGATCCTCTGATTCGGCCTCTAAGATTGCGAAAACAGCCGCGCAAACTACTGGACAGAATTGAATTTCCAACAGACAGACTTTGATCTAATCAAATTTAATCGGTTTCACTTCTACGACTAATCAAACAACAACAACCGGCAATCGTTACCCTTGGAGACACGCGTGCCCGCTGAAATACCCCCGCTAGATGCTCATCTCCTCTTCTTCTCCTCTCTCCCTCCACCTTTCTCCTTGACCGACAGCAATGAGAGAGCACCACCAAGAGAGAGCAACGGAGTGCAAGGAGGGGCGCACTGTAGCGGCACTGTAGCAGCGGCGGAACACTGTAGCAATGCGTGCTACAGTGGTGGGCTAGGTTTCCCCTCCTTTATTAGTGGCCGGCCCTCATGGGCCTCCTAGGACAAAGCCCAAGCCTGGGTTGTCAAAGAATTGCAGATTTTCCTCGCCTAAAGTTTAATTTCTCTTTTCACTGCTTCCTTCATTACAATAAGTTGGAGTATTACAGAAAAACCCCTTTTCGTTTACTCTCCTTCCGTAGAAACATTCGGGTATTACATTCTTCCCCTTAACAGATTCGACCCAATCTAAACACACTTAAGCGAAAGAACAATCACGATCGAGAACGAACAACGGTAACCACGCACTGCTGTGAACAACACCGACTAAAGCTCATGCACGCAAACTCCAACTTCCCAGAGCCTCTCCTCGGACTGAAAATACCACAACACAACGACGTAACACGACGCCCGATCTAACACTCAACCCGTACTTCCGGTACACTCATCGGACAAAACTCAAGGTAAGATCTCACTCGATGGTCAACGGCGGAAACGAAACCTCAAACTCTGGATCTCCCAGGTACTCACTCAACACGAGAACATACAAGACGTTACGTACTCCGCGTAAGGACTCGAGACAGTCCTAGCGATACGCCAACTAGCGAAAACAACCCAATATATCTTGGGTTAACCTTCCCAATGATACCAACCACACGACAAGCACAAAGAACACGGAACTCGTGTTCCACCTCTCAATCGAACTCTTCACTAAAGCAAGGATCACCTCCTTTAACGTAAACATACGACAAAACTCTCTTTAAGCAAACTCTTTTACCAACAAAACCAATCTGAAAACGAAGATTCACATCGCAACTAAGCGTTACCATTTCGGTACTAAAGAGTCAAATCCAAATCGAATTTCATCACGAAAACCTTTCCACCTTCCAAGTGGCGGTTTGCAAATAAACATCACGAAAACTAAAAGAGGAATAATTTTAAATGCCCAAATCAAAACTTCCTTTAATCTTCCGAACCGATAAGAACCACACATACCAAAATTGAGTCAAACTCAACTTACGAAAGACATTGGTCAACAAAGACAAAGCTCATGCGAGAATAAAGAAAATGCTTCACTAATCAAGAAGACATCTTTTCCTTGGTTTCACTTTTTGGAATAAAATATCTCTCCAACCTTGGAATTCGAATTCATCGATACCACACGGTCTCAAACCTCTTAATTTAACATCCTCAAATTAGGCTTAAACCAAATACATCATCACCTCCAACTTTCAAGAATAACACGTCGAATCCTCGGTATACCCGCCATGAACTACATCGAAGGGTTCTATCGACAATCATTCCACTACTCGAATACTCCAGCTTTTCTATCTCCTCTACACACAAATCTTTGGGCGACCAAAAGTCTAGCATGAAAATGGAAAGCCCAAATTTAACCTCCAAGACCCCTACAACGAATTCCTCTTATAATACATGGTGAAATCATCGGATTAAATCTCTAACATCCCCACAATTCGACATAATCACTCATTAACATAATCAGAATCACCGACACAACATCGCAATACTTTCCAATTGTGTTACTCTATAAAATTAATTAAGGTTTCCATACATTTGATAACCCCAACATTTCAACATGAACCAAAGTTCGGAACTACACTATACCATAGGTCCTACTTAGTCGAACACTATACGCTTTTACTTCAAGCCATACATTCCATCTCGAATCAACTTCCTCCAAGAGGTTCAGTCAAAACCAACTCATCTTCTATTACTCCTCCAATAGCTTGGTAGCAAAAATCTCACCCTACAATCACTTAACCACCACCAAACAATTGACAACTTACGCTTTGTAAAACTTTGCAACACAAAATTGTTGATCCTTTCTCAAAAGAAAGAGGCGAACAAGTGCAAGTTTCACCACACAGAAAATGTTGTTGCTCACGGTGAGCACGAAACCAAAAGAAATAACTCGATAATGAAGATGTGGAAAACGAAAGTTGAGTTCACAATGAGGGTACGCATCCTCAAAAGGGAATAGCAAATAACCACCAATAAGAGAAAAATGACATTGCGATTGAAACTCGACAACTCTTGAGTGAAAAGAGCAAAAAGTTTATGAACAATTCGAATAACTACAAGTTACAAACTGGACTCAAATTCTCAAATATTCCTACTGCACTCTTTCCTTTAACACCGAAATTAATTCTTTGACTAACATCGCTTGCCACAACGCATAAGATAAGATCTTTAGTCCAAACCACAAGGACTAAATAAGAACCAATGAAATTCTTCAATACGTCATATTTGTTCGAACTGCTCAACTACACAAGAAACATGAGATTCAAATAATCTCAATCACCAAACTCAAAACTTTTCCAATTACGGATTTCATGAAAAGCAAGCGATTAATCTCCTTTTAAGGGAACCAACATAATTTTCTTTAATTGCACTTCACGCTGCCAACTCAAACCAGTAAATCTGTTAAGATTCAATCACATGAATCTCTTAAGAAGTAACAAGACAATTCAATACCTCAATTTATTTAAAATAATTTTAGCTACCGGTGATTCAATAGCTCAAAGAAAATATCACAAAGCTAAACTTGAAATATTCTCATCGAACGATATCACCAAAGGCGATCAAATTACTATGGGTATTAACATCAATTTCACAACAACAATTAGAAAACACTTCGAAAGACCCACGTGAAAAGAATGGGTTGATTCTTTCTCAAAAGAAGAGACGAATGGAAATGACTTTCACCAACTAGAAAACTCATCTACCACTTGCACTGAACACGGGACCAAGGAAGAAACCAATTAAGCAATGAACTTATAGAACATAAGTGAAGTCCACAGTTGAAAGCATAAACCTCACAAGAAGAGAATATCGAATCTTAACAGATAAGAACAAATAAGTATTCAAAATCGAAGCACTTGCATCACTGAAGAACCATTATAACTTTGCAACATATCGTTACTCGATAAACTTCATTTACCACATAAAAGCCTGAACCCTCAAAAGATCATGAACATAAGACTTGAAATTTGATCATTTAGAGAATATCACCATAGGTGATCAAATTACTACGAGAATTAACCTCATTCTCACAATTTTGACGATTTAATAACATCGACAACATACACTAGTACTGAGAATCATCAAACTTTATTACTCCATCCTAAAACTTCCCAAAGGGAATACAAACCACAAGGTTGAAACAAATTTATTATAACAAGATTATGCTAAGCAATATCAATATCACAAGGCACGATAGCAAAGACTACTTACGAAATTAATCTACTCAACTATTGGTGTTGCTTAACACCTTCTTCAGCACTCATTAACAATCGATGATGGTATTAATCATGTGTGTACATACAGTACTAATTCCATTTGTAATCACATAACCATATGTAAACATAGATTCACATTTCACCTTTGTTCAGAAATCATTTCAAAACATGATTAAATATTCACTAACATAATTTTCTATAAACAAGGTTTCACGAATCGATACACCAAGACCCATCCGGTCCTTTATGCAAGTTTCAACAATTTTAGCATACCAGGAAATAGACAAATCTAGCTCTTACGTAAGATCTATAGGTTCTGAACGGATATGGACAGTCTTTATTTAACCTACACCATGTATCAAATACAAGGACATTTCAAATTAATCAATTTCACTTTCATGGATGGTAGTTAAGAATAATTGATTTGCACCATGCTAATAACCCAACTTGGTAACTCATATCGTAACAATTTATTCGTTTAGTTATAACTTCTCATTTTAAGCATGGCAAGACATCACAAAAGGATTCTAACACCTTACTACAGCAAAAAAGAGACTTCAAACCTCAACGCTCGAAGTAATCCAAAAGAAACGCATAAAGCCAAAGCTTTCCCATGCAAACGAACTTACAGCGGAAAACTCTCACTAACCAAGCTATCAAACGAGTAAATGAGTCATTCTTTTTCAATGAGAAAGAAGGAGCAACCATGAAAACATCAATCTTGTCAATTGACAACGACAACAAGTGGTAAAAGCAACTCAACAGTTGAAAAGCAATATTTGTTTCAGAGAACCAAGAGGGATCTATTGAAAACCATAAACTATCATGAACCACAAACCCAGGAGAAATTCATCAACCACCATAGGACAAGAATTGCCAAATTCAGAAATCAAGAAAGAGAACAACTTTCTAAAGCAACTCACGCTTAACACCTGAAACTATGGTACTCGGGGTAACTACTCCTCTAACCACGTTCTGCGAACAGTGGTGTAACCTGGTGAATCCCAGAGTAACAACTACGACCCCCACTTCTTATCATCCATTAGCAACACGCTTCACCAAAATACTCCATTATGAATATACAGGATCATCTCATGACAATCATATAATTAGTTCATAGATATTGAATATCACAGCAGATCATAGATTAACCACAAGAATGATAGTGTAACACCCCAGCTTATCATGAGCCTGGAATGCTACTAAACAAACTCTAATAACTCTAAAGAAGACAATTCTAATAAATTTTGGCAGAACCTCCCTTGTAAATTTAATTACACGGAGGTTCCAACACACAAGGTAATCAAATAATAATTAAAACTTTTATCCAAAGTCATCAAAAGGTTGACAGTGACATGCTAGGATTCCAACAAAACTAGAGAATCATAAAGAATCACTACTCATCATTATTACATCAATCCATTGCATAAGTCATGTTGTAGTATTCTAAATTCAATCTGCGTCGTAAGAACATTCAACTTTATTTAGTTCATGTGGTGTGTGAGTGACTAGCGTCTACTTCCCCCATGCATGTCATTCTTGGCTCGGTACCTAAAACAACAATAAAGCAAGAGTGAGTCCACAGACTCAGCAAGTACATAACTAAATCAGAACATCAACATACGATAAATAAGATCAACATCAAACATCTCACATGCAAATGAAATGCTCAAGGAACCTTTAACTTTAACCTTCGTGTGCATTACACTGTAATGCGAGTATCGACCGCCAGCCGCATTCCATGCTCGTGCGCGCACGCACAGGACCAATTGCCCGCACTTCGCAAGTAACGGGACCTCAAGCCCACACTCCACGAGTGAGGATCTCGGGCCCGCCACATTCATGACGGGATCTCAAGGAAACATGCTTGGTCACCGCGTGACCAAGCCTCAACATGTTCTCAATATGCATATGCTCATCTCTTATTCATCATCAATCTTACCAAAAGACAACAACATTGTACCACAATAAATCGTAAGCATAATTTGAGCAATCACCAAACTTAAACAATCATCAAGTAAGCCATCTTGCTATGCAATCATATATCAAAAAGCACACAAACATAGTCAATCAATCACCCCCATATAACAAACAATGCACTTGCCTTAACCGTGTGAGAATGAAGAGCGTGAAGACGGTGCTGCCTCCGGTACCAATCCCACAACTGGACATGAAGAAAACCCCATTCTAAGACCCACATTCTAGACCAAAATCATAAGTAACATCGCAATTGAACTCGCTAACATCTTAGCATTTTCTAACTTTTCTAATTTTCTAGCGATCGCTCACTGCAGACAGCAGAATTCAAAAATTCATAACTTTCTGCTCAGGAGTCCAAATAGGATGATCTCGGACTTTCTGGAAAGGTAATTGAAATTGCTAAATAAACTTAGTTGGGGAGACCCTCTGATTCGGCCATCTACTAGTCCTACCAATCCATTTAATCAGAGCAAACATTTCACGTCGGGTTTCTGAACAGCGACAAAGAAACTATCATAACTTTCTACGTTCGTCCGAATTTAGTGATCTTTAGTTTTCCTGAAAGCTAAGAGGATTAGCCTAGTTTTTCGTTATGGTGAGACCCTCTGGAAACTCCTCTAACAATGTGTTTAGGTCAGGTTAATCAGCCTCTGTCCAATCAGTCACCCACCAGAAACCTACTAACACTAGAAAATCATAACTTTGGCTACCGAAGTCCAAACGACTTGATTCTTGTCGGCAATGAAAGGTAACTACGATATCTACAACTTTCTAGGAGACACCCAGACCCAAATCTGACCATAACCTAATCAAAACAACGATCTTCGCTACTGCAGAAACCCGACGAACTGAAAACCGAAAACATACAACTAGAAAACGACCCCAAAACAAAGAATCACGGGTTACCCTTGCCAAACGATGAAGGCACGCAGCGAGGATGATGATCATCATGATTTCCGGTTGCGGACCCTTCCTCTCCTCTTCTTCTTTTCTTCCCTCTTCCCTTCTCTCTTCTTTTTCTACTTGGCCGGCCAACCAAAGGGGCTCTTCTTCCTCCACTTGGACAGCAGCAATGGGGAAGAGGGAGAGGTGCAAGGAGGTGGAGAGGTGCTGCCATGGAGGAGAGGAAGCGCAAGAAGGAGAGGAGAGGAGGGCAAAGTGCGGCTGCAAGGAGGAGAGGAGGGAGGAGAAATTTCAGCTAGGGTTTGGGGAGGAAGGCTCCCCTTGGCGGCCACCCTATTGGGCCTTGGCCCAGCCAAGCTGCCGGAAATTTCATTTTCCCCTCAAAAACCTGGTTTAGCAAAATACTAATGGTCTTTTCAAGAATACCACCACCACTCTCCACAACAACCGACAAAAGCATTTTCTGGATATTACATTCTACCCTTAAACAGAGTCGACCGAATTCTAAACACCGATCTACACGAAAGTAAACCACGACTAGAACTTAACAACAGATACCAACGCGATCACCTCTTGCTAAACTCACTCACGTGAGACTCCAATTTCCAAGTGGCCTCTCTCTCGAACAGATGAGATTACAACACCGTGACGAAATGACGCGTCCGTACTAACGCTCAACTCGACCTTTCCGAGAGCATTCAACAAATGAGACTCGAGATAAGATCCCGCTCCTTGGCACCAAACATGCCCAGTGTTGCAGACACCGCGTATGGACCCGAGACGGTCCTAGCGATACACCAACTTTCGAGTTCCCGCAATGCATCAAACAAACCAAAGTACCTTGGGCCAACCTTTCCTCAATTTTGAACTACACAACATGCACACAGACACGGAACTCTTGTTCCACCTCCCAATTCAACTTTTCAATGAGACAAGGATCACCTCCTTTAACCGTAAACACACAATTGAATTCCTTTAAGCAACTCTTTTACCAACAAAACCTATCTAAATAAGAAAGTTTTACTGCAACTATGCTACACTGTGTACTACAGAGTCAAATCCAGAATCGAATTTCATCGAAAACCCTTCTACTTTACAAGTGGCGGTTTGCGAATAAACATCACGAAAACCAAAGGAGGAATCATTTTAAATGCCCAAATCAAAAAAAAACTTCCTTTATTCTTCCGGAACCGTTAAGAACCACACTTACCAAAAATCGAGTCAAACTCAACTTACGAAAGACATTGGTCAACAAAGACCAAACTCAAACGGAAACAAGGAAACGATTCACTTCTTGAGGAAGCAACAATTTATCAATTCCTCTTTTAGGACTAAAATTTTCTCTGACTTTTGGATTTCAGTTCATCGCATAACACACTAACTCATCTCTCTTAGCTTGGCATTCTTAACGTAACGCTCAAGTCGAAATAAATCATCCACAGCTCCGTATGAAGACTCTATCGATTCCACTAAAACTTTCCCTAAATAACTCCTCTACCAACAGAATTAATTTGACAAATGACTTCCAATGCATCTCAAAATAGGCCACACACGCAACCACATCATCTCAATCTTTTAAGAATAATCAACTTGAAATTCTCACTCTCACTTTCATATACTTCATCAAAAGGGTTCTATCAATGATCATTCCAATCGCTCAAATCCACCCTTAATCTACTTTCTACACAAAATCATTGGGCGACCATAGTCCTAGCATAAAATAAAAAAATGCTAAGCTCGAATTAAACTCCAAAACTCCTACATTGAACTTCTCATATATAAGATAGGAAAACTCAAATTAAAATCCTTAAAATTCTCACAATCCAAACATACTCACGCATTAACATCAACGTGAAAACATCTTCTTAACCCAATTTTCTTTATAAAGATTCGAACTCTTAAAAGTTTCTTGCTAAGTCCAAATCTTTCTTGGCAATAATCCGTCCATCTCGCTATCTCATTAATCACCTTAACGACTGATTACTTCGCTAATACTACTCCCATTACAACGCCACATACTTCATCTCGACAACCGCAAGGTATCCAAACATGATACTCTAATACATTAATCAAGATTACCATCCTTTCGAAAATTTTAATGTTCCACCCGAATTGAACAAAGGATCTTGGATCACAAACCTCCATAGGTTCTAATGGTTGCAACATTGCAATCGCTTTAGTCTACAATGCAAACATTCAGTATAAATAAAATTCTCCCAAGATTTATTCATGAAATCAGTTCATCCTCCAATGTTCCTCGAATAACTTACAATCCAAGGTCTCACAACATCATATACTTGACTACCGCTATCCAGGTTGCCACTGCATCTTCTAAAATTCGTTGCAACAAACAAAAAAAAAAAAAAAAAAGTCAACTGATCCTTCATCAAAAGAAGAGGCAACCAAAGATAAATTTTAGCACACAAGGGAACGTTACCATACTCATTGAGCTAAAGACCAAGAGAAATTGTCAAATAACAATGATCTTGGAACACAAAATACGAGTCCACGGTCGAGGGCACAAGTCCCACAAGAAGAAAATTTTCACCTCCAAAAAATCAGAATAAAACATTGCTATGCAAACCCACGAAACTCTTAAGTTGTGACATCAGGAAAGTTGCAGATTACAATTTTTTTTTTTAGCTCCAACCTCAAAATACTTATGGTAAACATTTTCCGTCACCACAACAAAAGCAATCTCTTTGATTACAACACTACTTGCCAAACCAAACAAGAGATGCCTTTGATACCAAATCACATTCATCACTTCGGAACCAAACGGAACCTTTTCATATGTCACGTTTCTCAACTAATTTTATCTATTACATAAATCATGAGCCCCCCAAAAGATTACGAATACAAAACTCCAAACATTTCATTTAACCGTTATTAAAACAATCAACTTGCTTTATCTCTAGAAGAATCATCACCATTCCAACGCGTCACAATCTCTTGTGGACAGTCTTATCAACACCAAGAATAATTCACTCTTAACAAGATTCGTTATCCTCAACTCTTCCCTTATTAGCCACCAAGGCTCACCAAAATGTTACGCACTTTTATCATCTCATCCTCAAATGAGTGCCTAATCAGAACACCCTCACTACAACAACCACTTTATTTTAGAGGAACTAACTACACAATTTAAAAGGTTATTCCAAAGCCCTTCCATCAATAGCATACTATTATCCGATAGTTCTACCATCATGTAATTATTGTTCATCTATTAAATCCCATCAATTTTCCTCTTAGTAAAGTTCAACACCAAACTTTAATAGTCAATAATTGCACCTAACAATTACATACAATCACTAAACATCCACCAAGGGTTACTCCAAGATTAATATCCACTAACACAATAATCTAACTCCTTTTGTACTTAACCATCCCAAACGGTTAGGTTAATCCATTGCGATCCGTTAATCCAATTTACCAAAAAAAGTTCTCCAAATGTTTCACTCTTAATGGTCAACTCAATTCATCAATGTTCCACACTTCATGTTAACTCTACGGTTTACAATTAGGTATATTTGTACTCTTAACCACGGCTCATCAAGAACTACTACAAGACACTTTCAAATTTATGAGCTTTCCTTTGAAGGATCTTAGTTATGATCGATCATGCACACACTCTGCAGACCTCACCTGTTAACACATATCATTCCCATCAATGTCTTTGTTTATAACCTCCATCTTAACCACAAGAAGACATCGCTAAAGAATTTAATATTTTCTTTCGTAAAAGAGAACCAATCAACTTCAACACTAAATACCCTGAGAGTTACATTGATTCAAAGCTTTCTTGTACTAAAGGACTTGCAAAACGAAAATTTTATTAACCAAAAACATCAAGTGAAAATAAATGGGTCATGTTTTCCAATAAGACAAACAGAACTCCAACACAAAGGCCAATCTTTACAATTAACCAAATTCGGCGGCCGCAAGATTAACTCAACAGTTGGGAAAACAATAAATGCTTTAAGGGGCAAAGTAAACCAATGGAAACGCATCAACTTTTCTCAAAGTAACCTATCAACCACAAGAATGAATAACCCAAGAGAAAATCATCAATCTCAACTGGATAAGAGTTGACCAAATTCAAATTCAGGGAAGAGAACAACTCTTTTAAGTCTACTCGCTACCAAACGCTCAGACTACGATCTCTCATGTGGATACTTCGCTATTCCTATACCACTAACAGTGGTGTAACCCGTATAGCCCAGACCACAACCACTACCTCCACCTCTCAACATGGGTTACCCCCACACATAATAACCATAGTATTATACTATAGATACATCAGATCATCTCAAAACAGGAATCATTAATACAACTCAACAGATGCGTAAATGCAATGCTTGACCCATCCCATCCTACTGTGCACCAGTGTGTCAGGTTTAAAAGTTCATTAACCATTACAAAATTTCAGCAATTCAAGTTGCCTAGGTTGTAAATCCAATCACCACGGACCCACCGCTCGCTCGATACCAACTGTAACACCCAACTTATCATGAGCCCGAATGCTACTAAACAAACTCTAATAACTCTAAAGAAGACAATTTAATAAATTTTGGCAGAACCTCCCTTGTAAATTTAATTACACGGAGGTTCCAACACACAAGGTAATCAAATAATAATTAAAACTTTTATCCAAAGTCATCAAAAGGTTGACAGTGACATGCTAGGATTCCAACAAAACTAGAGAATCATAAAGAATCACTACTCATCATTATTACATCAATCCATTGCATAAGTCATGTTGTAGTATTCTAAATTCAACTGCGTTCAGAAGAACATTCAACTTTATTTAGTTCATGTGGTGTGTGAGTGACTAGCAGTCTACTTCCCCCCATGCATGTCATTCTTGGCTCTGTACCTAAAACAACAATAAAGCAAGAGTGAGTCCATGACTCAGCAAGTACATAACTAAATGTAACATCAACATACGTATAAATAAGATCAACATCAAACATCTCACATGCAAATGAAATGCTCAAGGAACCTTTAACTTTAACCTTCTGTGCATTACACTGTATGCGCAGTATGCGATCGCCGCCAAGATACCCATGCTCGTATGCGCGCACGCACGGGGACCAATTGCCCGCATTCGCAAGTAACGGGACCTCAAGCCCACACTCCACGAGTGAGGATCTCGGCCCGCCACATTCATGACGGGATCTCAAGAAACATGCTTGGTCACCGCGTGACCAAGCCTCAACATGTTCTCAATATGCATATGCTCATCTCTTATTCATCATCAATCTTACCAAAAGACAACAACATTGTACCACAATAAATCGTAAGCATAATTTGAGCAATCACCAAACTTAAACAATCATCAAGTAAGCCATCTTGCTATGCAATCATATATCAAAAAGCACACAAACATAGTCAATCAATCACCCCCATATAACAAACAATGCACTTGCCTTAACGTGTGAGAATGAAGAGCGTGAAGACGGTGCTGCCTCCGTACCAATCCCACACGGACATGAAGAAAACCCCATTCTAAGACCCACATTCTAGACCAAAATCATAAGTAACATCGCAATTGAACTCGCTAACATCTTAGCATTTTCTAACTTTTCTAATTTTCTAGCGATCGCTCACTGCAGACAGCAGAATTCAAAAATTCATAACTTTCTGCTCAGGAGTCCAAATAGGATGATCTCGGACTTTCTGGAAAGGTAATTGAAATTGCTAAATAAACTTAGTTGGGGAGACCCTCTGATTCGGCCATCTACTAGTCCTACCAATCCATTTAATCAGAGCAAACATTTCACGTCGGGTTTCTGAACAGCGACAAAGAAACTATCATAACTTTCTCTACGTTCGTCCGAATTTAGTGATCTTTAGTTTTCCTGAAAGCTAAGAGGATTAGCCTAGTTTTTAGTTATGGTGAGACCCTCTGGAAACTCCTCTAACAATGTGTTTAGGTCAGGTTAATCAGCCTCTGTCCAATCAGTCACCCACCAGAAACCTACTAACACTAGAAAAATCATAACTTTGGCTACCGAAGTCCAAACGACTTGATTCTTGTCGGCAATGAAAGGTAACTACGATATCTACAACTTTCTAGGAGACACCCAGACCCAAATCTGACCATAACCTAATCAAAACAACGATCTTCGCTACTGCAGAAACCCGACGAACTGAAAACCGAAAACATACAACTAGAAAACGACCCAAAACAAAGAATCACGGGTTACCCTTGCCAAACGATGAAGGCACGCAGCGAGGATGATGATCATCATGATTTCCGGTTATGGACCCTTCCTCTCCCTCTTCTTCTTTTCTTCCTCTTCCCTTCTCTCTTCTTTTTCTACTTGGCCGCCAACCAAAGGGCTCTTCTTCCTCCACTTGGACAGCAGCAATGGGGAAGAGGGAGAGGTGCAAGGGAGGTGGAGAGGTGCTGCCATGGAGGAGAGGAAGCAAGAAGGAGAGGAGGGGAGGGCAAAGTGCGGCTGCAAGGAGGAGAGGAGGGAGGAGAAATTTCAGCTAGGGTTTGGGGAGGAAGGCTCCCTTGGCGGCCACCCTATTGGGCCTTGGCCCAGCCCAAGTTGCCGGAAATTTCTGTTTTCCCCTCAAAAACCTGGTTTAGCAAAATACTAATGGTCTTTTTCAAGAATACCACCACCACTCTCCACAACAACTGACAAAAGCATTTTCTGGATATTACAGATAGTACGGAAGCAATTCAAGAACAGTTCAACATGATGAATCACATCACTAGAAATACGGATATGCTGGATTACCCAAACCCCACCTACTGTGTACAAGTGTGTCATTTTAATATCTTAATTACCACGGACCTAAAGCCCGCTCGATACCAATGTAACACCTCGGCTATTCGAAGCCAAGATGTCACCTAAAACATCTAACATACATCCATAATGCGGAAGAATTTGAATAAAATCAACTAATGATAGTATCAAAACAATCAAGACATGATGAAGGTATCCTTCCTTCACCATCTAATCTATTTACTTCAGTTCATTGATAATGAAAGTTCACATGCAGTAATAATTCAACATCAATGTGGAGAAGGTATCCTTCCTTCACCAATTATAAATTTATTATTACAGTTCATCATTTACGAATGAAAGATAGAACTAAATTTAATCTTGAACATGAATTGGATGATGTGAACAAGTAGTGCGTGTCTACTCCCTCCCAAGTGAGTCAACATCAGGGGTTACCTAAAATAAACAAACAACGCAAGAGTGAGTCCACGACTCAGCAAGTACAGTAAAATGGACATAACACACATATGAACAAGTCATCATCATAAGAGAATTTGAGCATACATCGAATGAAAACTTAGGAATGCATGGCATGAATGAATGTACTCAAGGATGGACTGCACACATGCTTATACCGCAGATAGCGAGTGACACACCGTCGGTGTTCACTTAAGCCCGCACCTTAACAAAAGTGCGGGGATCTAAGTCCTATATGAAGAACGTTTCATATAGGTGTCCAAAGCTGCCCATACTGGAATTGATGGGTCTTACGTGCTCATACTGGAATTGATGGGTCTTTCAATCCACTCCCGTGGACGGGACATGACAATGTCCAAACTCGCCCACATTGGAATGGTGGGACTTACGATCCACTCCCGTGGACATAGCATGAATAAAAGGATGCATGATATGAACATGAACAATGCTAATATCATCTTTCGGTATTTACTCCACATATTGATAGAACATAACCAATTCAGCATTTCGGGTATCACAAGATGTCACATCATATTCATGTAAACATTCACAATCACAACACTTAAAACCAACAAAGTACTTGCCTTCGCGTTGCGCGCGTTAGCGAGCAACGATGGCGCTCCCAAACCCGTAGACTCGCGGCCTAAACAATTAAATAACCGAAATAAGAACAACATAGAGCCCATCATGAATTAATATTCTACACTACCCTCTTGCACACCCAAAACATAGTCATAACCCGAATCTGAAATTCCAGCAGCAACATGGAATCCCATCAGACAGCAGCACGGTAAAGACCAAAACTAATGATCTGGGACTCCAAAGAGATGAGCCCAAATCCTACACGAGCTTAACAAATATATCTACAACTTTGTAGTTGACGAGATAACCCAATTCGGCCAAACTAAATTGCTAATGTCAAACGAAACAGCGAACAGAATCTGACTGAGCAATTAGAACAGCAGAACTAAAACGTCCATAACTTTTAAACTACAACTCCGAATTGAGTGTTCTTTAACAATCTGAAAAGGTTATGAAATTACCTACAATAACCTAGTTGGCACGACAATCATATTTTTCATTTAACAAAAAGTGGCACACGGGTCAAAACTAAAGATAGAAACTTACATACAATTTGGACAGACTGACCTACAATCTGGACAGTCACAATGAAAAGTGCATAACTTTTGATCTATAAATCCAAATGAGGTGTTATTTATCAATCCTGAAAGCTAGTGATATCACCTTCAAAATTTGTTATGGGCAAGACCTCTGAATCACCCTCTAACTAGGCCATAAATCAACCTATACAGAGACTGCTAATTCTCGTCAGGATTCTGGACAGAAGATAATAAATCTATCATAACGTTTGACTCGAAAGTCGGAATTTAGTGTTCTTGGCGGCCACCGAAAGATAAGAACAAAACCTACAATACTCTAGGAGATGAGATCCTCTGATTCGGCCTCTAAGATTGCGAAAACAGCCGCGCAAACTACTGGACAGAATTGAATTTCCAACAGACAGACTTTGATCTAATCAAATTTAATCGGTTTCACTTCTACGACTAATCAAACAACAACAACCGGCAATCGTTACCCTTGGAGACACGCGTGCCCGCTGAAATACCCCGCTAGATGCTCATCTCTCTTCTTCTCCTCTCTCCTCCACCTTTCTCCTTGGCCGACAAAGCAATGGGAGAGCACCACCAAGAGAGAGCAACGGAGTGCAAGGAGGCGCGCACCGTAGTGGCATCAGAGCGGCGGCGGAATACTGTAGCAATGCGTGCTACAGTGGTGGGCTAGGGTTTCCCCCTCCTTTTATTAGTGGCCGGCCCCTCATGGGCCTCCTAGGACAAAGCCCGAAGCCCAGGTTGTCAAAGAATTGCAGATTTTCCCTCGTCTAAAGTTTAATTTCTCTTTTCACTGCTTCCTTCATTACAATAAGTTGGAGTATTACAGAAAAACCCCTTTTTCGTTTACTCTCCTTCCGTAGAAACATTCGGGGTATTACATTAGAGGAGGCTTTTTTGGGAGCGACAATCAGTAGCTGTATTAGCGCAAGTCTTTCCACTGATTGTAATCAGGATACCCAATACAATACACACAGGAGTAGGGTTGTTATTCTCACTAGAGAAGGCTCGAACCTGTATAAAAATCCCTATGTCTCTTCTGTCTGCGTGATCAATTGTGGAGACCCCCCAAATCAAATAATCTTTACGTAAGATCAGTTCTAAAACACCGACAGTTGGCGCCGTCCGTGGGGATCTTCTGATAATTCCTTGTCAACAGTTCTTTCTTTTCTCTTTTATGCAACCATGGCAGGAGAATGGAACGAGGAGAATTGGTTCGACTTGGTCGATTACGCAAACATCGACATGGATGCCGGTTTCGATTACGAGCCGAGTATCAAATCCTCTGACGGTTACGCTCACACTAATTTTGTACACAAATTCCAATCTAGCAGTTATGGTAGCCATATAACGAATTATACAGTCATAGAAGAATTTATGGTCCTTTCTCTATTTGTGTTCCCACTAGCAAATATAAGATCATCAAGCAACCAATTAAAGGAAATTTTCAGATTATTATCCACTAGGACAGCAGTCAAATACATCATTATCTCTCCCTTCCAACACAATTAAATTAATCCATTGAGATCAAGTATTCCAATCGGTTTAGCAAACTAAACAATTTTAATGATCAACCTTCTCATCCAAGACATACTATTATCTTACCACTCCACCATCATGTAAACAAATATCACCAACTATATCCCATCAGTTCATCTCTTAGCGATGTTCAACACCATACTTCGATACATTATAATTGCACCTAGCAATTACATATGATCAGTACTTATCCATAAAAGATAATTCCAAGATTAGTATCCACTATGATAATAATCTAACACCTTCTGGACTTATCCATCCCAAAGGGTTAGATTAATCCATTAAAACCCGCAAATCCAATCTATCCGAGAAGCTTATCAAATTTATCACCCACAGTGATCAAACCAGTTTCATCAACGTTCCAAACTTCTTAATAACTCTTCTGACTCCAATTACGTATGGACATACTCTTAGTCACTACCCATCAAGTAATTACTCTATAACAACATCACATTGATCAACTCCAATTCCAAAGATATGGGTTAAGACCAATTTATGCACGACGCTGCAGATTCGACTTGATAACTCAAACCTTATCAATGAACTTCTAGGTTTAACACTTCTCGCTTAAACATATCAAGACCTCACAAAAGGACTTTAACTCCCTTCGGAAAAAGAGGCATTAACTTCAAAACTCAAAATAATCTGAAAGAAATACATAAATCCAAAGCTTTCACATGATAAAGAACATGCAACAAAAAAACTTTCAGTATCCTGAATACCAAGCGAATAAATGAATCAGATTTTCCAATAAGAATGGCAGAACTCCCAAGATACAAATAGAGACCAAGTGAAATACCAACAAAATTCACCATCCGCATCTATACCCAGAATTGGTCTAAATCAAACTCAAGAAGAGAACAACTTTGAACAACTTTTCTAAAGGTATTCACCCACAGTACATATAGCTATGGTACTCGAGGTAATCACTTCGCTAATCTCATACTACGAACGGTGGCGTAACCGGATAAAGCCTAGGGCCACAACCACGACCTCAACCTCTCAACAACAACTATAATTACATAGCTATCATAATAATTAAGTCATAAGCATTCGTAACCAATTCATAATAGCAATGATCAATGCGACATAACGGAAATGGAAATAGAATGCTTGACACATTCCCATTCTACTATGCACTAGTGTGTCAAGTTTTTAAGTTCATTAACCATTACAAAATTTTAGCAAATTAAGTTACCTAAGTTGTTAATCCATTCACTATGGACCTACAGTCCGCTCTGATACCAACTGTAACACCCAGCCCAACATGAGCATGGAATGCTACTAAAGAAACATTAAACAAATCTATACTAGGACAATCTACTAAATTTTGGCAGAACCTCCTTTGTATAGTTACTATACGGAGGTTCCCAAATATAAAAAGTAGATCATAACTAAATATTCCAACATCCAATATCATCACTGAGCATTAAAAACATGCTATTCAGCTAGAACATATTCAAAGATAATCAAAGTACGTTACTCATCATTATTACAAATAACCTCGATGCATGAGACCTAACCATGATTATTTCTTAAGCAGTTCCCTTAATTATTAATGAACACTCTAAAAAGATTAATCAACTTTTAAAGATGTGTGGCAGTGTGTGACTCCAACTCAAGTCTACTCCCTCCCATGCATGCCGTTCTTGCCAAAGGTGCCTAAAACACAACAAAAGCAAAGGTGACCCAAAGACTCAGCAAGTACCAATAATGAAACATTAAACTCACAATTACAGCATCAACATTCATTTCCAAAGCTTTACTCGAAAACATATCTCATGTTGTATGTATGCAAATGTGTTGTAATATCCCGTTTGTCGTTAGTAGATGCAATAAAAAATTAGAGAAGGAATTAAGATAATTAAAAGAGAAAATCAGAAATTGAGAGAGGAATGGGCCACGCAGCCCATAGTCAAGTGGAGGAAAAACAGGCTTAGTGGCCCATGGCCCATGAGGAAACCAGAAACCAACTAAAGAAGGAGGGGGAACCCTAGGGTGCTACAGTACCACCGCCACCACTGTAGCATGGTACTGTGGCAACCCATCTCCTCCATGGTGGTGCCCCTCTCCTCCAATGCCTCTTCATTGTGGTGGTCGGCCAAGAAAAAAGGAAGAAGAAGGAAGAAAGGAGAAGGGAAGAAGAGAGGGAAGGGGAAGGTTCGAGGGCTGCATCGTGGTCTACAGCGGTTCGTCAAGGGTAACCCCAGTTTGCCCCCGGTTTGATTGTTGTAGCAATGTCGGTATTTCTGTCTCCTTAGGACAGATCGTGTTAGACAGACGTTGTGATGTAGTTAAGTGCGGATTCAGTTTTGGGCTTCTCCTAGAGAGTTGTAGAGTACGTCAATAGCTTTCTATGAAGTGCTAGATCGTATTATTTGGACCTCTGTAGCAAAAGTTATGAATTTATTTGTGCGACTATTCTGCGAATCTGTCAGTATTTTAACACGTTTTAGTAATCTGACTTGACCGATCAGTTAAAGGGAGAATTAGAGGATCTCAGTATAACTAAAGTTGTAGATAATTGTCGTAGCTTTCAGGGAAGCCCAAGAACGCAAAATTTGGACAAATGAGCTGAAAGTTATAATTGTTTTAGTGTATTGTACAGAGAACCTGATGTGAAAATGATGTTCTGTTGATTGGCTTGATAGAGGTAGTAGATGGCCGAATCAGGAAGGTCCACCAACTAGGTTTAGTTGGGGAATTTTATAACCTTTAAATGAAGTCCAAGACCACCTCATTTGGACTCCTGTAATAAAATATACGAATTTTTGAATACGACTGTTTACAGAGGGGTCAGTTCAGCATTTAGGAAATTGGAGTCGGGGTCACGTTTCAAGATATTGCTATTTCTTGCTTGCTCATATGGTTTATTTGGTCCATTACTATTGTCTTAGAAAGCTTTTAAATGTACTTTTAGGTGGGGGACTGGTCCCGGAGGCAGCACCTACTTCACATCCTCCGTTCTCACGCGGTTGAGGCAAGTACCTTGCTCGGTAGTGTTGTTGTGGATGTTTTGGCAATGCTTACCGGTATTTGATAGATAGCGACTGTGGTTAAATTGATAGGGTGTATGTTGGTTAAAGATGATGAGTACTTATGT
Organism: Ampelocalamus luodianensis; assembly: GCA_036346255.1. Classification (NCBI taxonomy): domain Eukaryota; kingdom Viridiplantae; phylum Streptophyta; class Magnoliopsida; order Poales; family Poaceae; genus Ampelocalamus; species Ampelocalamus luodianensis. Next base: position 37,023,527 of record CM070628.1, on the reverse strand, counting down.
TACATGCTTGCATTTGATAATTAGTAACCGTGGTTGATTGATGGAAAGATATGCTAGTTTTAGCTAATGCAAGCTTATGATACGAATGGTTATAATTCATATACAGTATTGATGTTGTCCACGCATATTGCAACACTATTATTGTTCATGTGCACAGTTGGAGCATACATAAAGATGCATGATTGAGATCCCCATATTCATGGAATGTGGGCAATTGAGGATAGATCCCCATCTTGTAACGATGGGCTAAGATCCCCATACTTGTGGAGTGTGGGCTTGAGGTCCCCTTTACTTGTGGAGTATAGGGCAATTGGTCCCTGTGCTTGCGAGCACAGGCATGGGTTCGCAGCGACGGTTGCTTACCCCGCATTCCTAAATGATGTTTTGTCCCCTCTATGGACAGTCACGTTCTAAAATTCATATCTTTTAGTACAGGAGTCCAAATGAGGTGTTCTTGGACTTCCTTGAAAGGTTATAAATTTCTCCAACTAAACCTAGTGGATGGGTCTTCCTGATTGGGTCATCCAATACCCCTACCAAGCTAATTAACAGAACATCGATTTCACGTCAAGTTCACTGGACAGTATACTAAAACTACCATAACTTTCAGTACTTTTGTCCAAATTTTGCATTCTTGAGCTTCCCTGAAAGCTACGACAATTATCTACAATGTTAGTTATATTGAGCTCCTCTAATTTTCCCTTTAGTTGATCGTTCAAGTCATAATACTAAAACCTGTCAGAATACCGACAAATTTGTAGAATAGTCGCACTAATAAATTCATAACCTCTGCTACATAGGTCCAAATAACGCAATCTAGCACTTCATCGAAAGCTGACGACGTCCTATACAATACTCCAGGAGATGCACAGGACTGAATCTGCACTTAACCACATCAAAACGACTGTCTAACGAAATCTATCCTGAGCAGACCAAAATACCGACATTGCTACAACAATTAAATGTGCATCTAATCGGGGGAGAACAGGGGTTACCCTTGAAGAACGAGATGACGAACGCGAAAACCCAGTGGGGCTCCTTGGTTTCCTTCCTCTTTTCCTTCTCCCCTTCTTCTTCCTTTCTTCTTCTTCCTCCCTCTCCTTCCTTTCTCCTCTTGGCATGACAGTAGGGAAGGGAATTGCTACAGTGCCCGTGTGCTACAGTGACAGTGTGGTTCTGTAGCAGTGTGCTACAGTAGAGAATAAATCGGAGTATTACAATAACTCTTTCCCGATAACTCTTATACTTTTGGGGTATTACACTCTACCCCCCTTAAACAGAATTCAACCCCGAATTCGAACCACACTTAACGCCAAGGAATAACACAGCTACAAGTTTACCATCAATATCACGTACCTACTGTGAATAACTCCAGATACTGCTCAGGCATACGAGACTCCAATTCCCAGGTGGCCACTCTCTCTATCTACTGCAACCTCCGCACCTTGACGTAACTGACGTGTTACGCCTTGTTACTCGCCCCAACCTTTCAAGGGTCACTCAACGGACATGACTCGAGGGTACGATCTTACTCGTAGGTCACCGGCTCTAACGAATCTTCACACTCCATAATAGCTCAAGCATTCTCTTAACACCAGTTCATCCAAAACGTTATATACCCCGCTCCAAGACTCGAGGCGGTTCTAGCGAATGGCTACTTTCCAAAATCTCCACAACTTCTAGAACTACCAAATATACTATAGGTTATCTATCTCTTCAAGACCAAACCACAAAACTTGCACGTACACATATGGAACTCTTGTTCCATCTCTTAGTCGACCTCTTCATCATAACAAGGAGATCCTCCCTAAAGCAGGGACACGCAACACAACTTATTTTAGTCAAACTTTAATAATCAGATTCAACTGAAAACAAAGGATTCACAATGTAATTCTAACTTTCCTCCAAAACACTCAAATCCAAAATCAGAGATTCTTCACGAAAACCTTCCATCGTACCAACTCGGCAATTTGCAACCAAGCACCATATAAGCCAAAAGAGAATTCGCTCGAATGCCCAAATCAAACACTTCATTTATTTCCCTGAACCGGAAAGAACCACCTCGCCAACAAAGAGGCAACTCAAATTGTATATGCTCTTCATCATAAAGACCCCACTCAACCAAGAACCACTGGAGAACTTCTCTACTCAAAAGAACATTCTTTTCTCAGATGTTCTTTTAAGAAATGAACCCTTTCCCAAATCATGGGTGTCCACGATTATCACACTAACTCTTTCTTCTTATCTGACAATCCCAAAACGATCATCAAACCGAAAGAACAACCATTCTTAAATAGAGGGACTCTGCTAATCCACAAAATGATTCTCTAGTCCACTCCTATACCAAAGGGATTATTTTGACAAATGGTTTCCACACTTCACTAAAAATTATTCACCCACAATCACATTACCTCATTCTATTACGGATAATCAACTATAACTTCTCAGCGCACACTCTCATTTAATACATCAAAAGAGTTCTATCAAAGATCATCACACTATTGGAATTCACTTTCATTCTACTACACTACACCATGGCATAGTATTAAGGGCAATTAAACTGCCGGAGAAAAGTGCTTTGGAAAACAAATTATATGCCAGCAAAAACATTCCCCGGCACTTATTGCCTGCCCGGTAAAGTGTTGCCGGGAAAGACTTTTGCCGGCAGATATCAGTATTCCCGGTAGCTAACTACCCTAGATAAGGTATTTTTCCCCGGTAGTTATAGTTTCCCCGACAGTTAGCTTTTTCCCGGCAGTTGGAGTTTCCCCGGAAGTTATATGTATTGTCGGTAGTTAACCTGCCCTTGCATGTCTGTTTTCCCAACCCTAGCTAAGTTGGTTTTCCCCGGCGGTTATTTGTTTTTCCAGCAGTTGGCGTTTCCCTGGCAGTTAACTACCCTTGATTCTCTTTTCCCCGGTAGTTAACTTGTAATACCCCGATTTATTCTAAGGAAGAAATCATTCAAAAGAGAATAATAGGATTAAGAAAGAGGGGTTTTTCGCTTTTCTTCGGCAACCTGGGCCTCGGGCCTTGGCCCAGGAGGCCCATGGGGGGCCGACCACCTATAAAAGAAGGGGGAAAACCCTAGGCTGGCACTGTAGCTACAGTGCTGACGCTACAGTACCACGCTACAGTGCCTTGCCTCTTGGAGCCGCTCCTTCCCGCTGCCGGTGTTCGCAAAGGAAGGAGAAGGAAGGACTGCAGATTGGTTCGCCGAAAGGAGGGACGAGGGATCTTCTTCGTGGGGGATCGTTCAGCGTCTTCCTAAGGTTCTATAAGGGTAATGATTCTCGATTATCGTTGGTTGTTTAGTCGTAGAGGAGAAATCGAATAGATTTGATTGGATCAATGTCGGTCTGCTGTTCACATCAATCTGTCCAGATTGTTGCGTGGGCGTTTTCGTGATCTTAGAGGCCCAACCAGTAGTTTTGATCTCCTAGAGATATCTATATTATGTTCTTAGCTTTCGGTGGCCACCAAGAACACCTGATTCCGACATTCGAGTCAAAAGTTATGATAGATTTGGTATCTGATGTCCAGATTTATGACGAGATTAGTCTGTTTTGTTATTTCGTAAAATATGAATTTGTAATTGGAAGAATCTGGGTTTTCACCCAACTAGGTTATTGTAGGTAATTTGATAACCTTTTTAAATTGTTAAAGAACGTTCAATTCGGAGTTATAGATTAAAAGTTATGATCGTTTTAGTGCTGCTGTTTTTTTCTGCTCTGTGCTGAAAGTTCATCAGTCTGTTGACATACTAATTTGGCCGAATTAGATTATCTTGTCAACTAGAGTATCGTAGATTTGTTAGTTAAGAATCCACAGAAACTAGATTCACCTCATTCGGAGTTCCAGATCAAGAGTTATGCTGTTTACCGTGCTGCTGTCCAGAGGCGGTTTAGGGCAGAATGCGTTGGTTTTGATTTAGAGCTTCTAGTTAAATATTGAATGTTGGGAAAGCGTTGTAGGACGTTATTCAATAATATCATGTTCTTCGCATTCTTATTTCAGTTATTTAATTGTTTAGGAGGTGAAGCTTTGGGTTTAGGAGCACCATCGTTTCCTGCCGACGCGTTGCTTCGCGGAAGGCAAGTACACTAACGTTTGTATGAATTGTGTATGTTGGATGTTGGATGTTCGTACTGTGTTTTCATTTGATACGTGAGAAGTTCCGATGATTATGTTTCTTTCATATGTGAAATTCATATGTTCAAAGATGATGCTGGTCGTTGTTCTTAAGTATATTCATGCACCCATGTTCAAGTCCGTCCACGGGAGTGGAGTCTAAAGTTGCATCCATGTTCATGTTCCGTCCACGGATCGAGTCTAAAGTCCCATCAATTCCGGTATGGGCATGTGAGTCCCACCATCCGAATGTGGGCGGTTTGGACACCGTATGAAACGTTCTTCATACGGTGTTTTGGATCCCGTATTTCGATAAATACGGGCTTAAGTGAGCACCGACGGTGTGTCACCGCTATCTGGTATATGCATGTGTGCAGTCAATCCTTTGAATTTGAACATTCATCTCATATCTTCATAAGTATTCATTTGTTGTATGTTCAGAGGTTGAGAAGAGATTGTCTTGTTCATGTTGGTTGTCCTGTTCTTATTCATTGTACTTGCTGAGTCTTGACTCACTCTTGCTTTGTTTATTTATTTTTAGGTGATCGTTGATGAAGTTTCTCTTGGGAGGAGTAGACATGCACTACTCAAATACATCACTTTACACTAGTTGAATAAAAGATCTGCTGCTACCTTACATTAGTGAATTGTTGGATTGTAATAAATAAACTTAGACTTGGATGGTACCTTCCTTATCATTGAGTTTGTTTAAATAACTGTTTATATTTATTGATTATTCGTTGATAGGATTATCTTAGTGGATCCAATATTACATTTCCGTTTATGTTCCAATTGTTGATGATCTACTTAACTTAGTTGATGAATTACTTTGAAAATTATTCCGCTGTATGGTTACATGTTAGGTCTTTAGGTAACATTCTGGCTTCCGAATTGCCAGGGTGTTACAGTTGGTATCAGAGCGGGCTTTAGGTCCGTGGTAATTAAGTTATTAAAATGACACACTGTGCACAGTAGGTGGGGTTGGGAAATCCATTATTTTCGTATTTCTATTGTTATGTTTCAATCATTGAGCAATTGTTGAATTGCTTATGTATTATCTTTCTTGTTGTTAATTTATGATATGTTATGATATTCTATATCTATGAATCTATTCTATGATTGTCATGAGATGATCATGTATAATCATAATTGATTATATTATTTAAACGTGTCGATGATGGATGTTAAGAAGTGGAGGCCGTGGTTGTGACCCTGGACTTTGTTAGATTACACCATTATTTGTGTAGATGAATAGAGTAGTTACCCCGAATACCATAGCTGTGGGTGTTGAGCGTGAGCTGATTTAGAAAGTTGTTTTCTTCCTTTATCTTTGAACTTGACAAATTCTTGTTCTGTGGTGGATGATGAATTTTTCTTGGGTTCGTGGTTCATAGTTGTTGCTGAGTTTCAATGGGTCTCCAATGGTTCTCTGAAGCAATTATTGTTTTCTGACTATTGAGTTGCTTTTACTACTTGTGATCTTCGTCAACTGGCAATATTGATAATTCCATGGTTATTCCTTTTTTCTCATTGGAAAAGAATGACTCATTTATTCATTTGATAGTTTGGGTAATGACAGTTTTATGTTGCAAGTTTGTTAACATGAGAAAGCTTTGGCTCTATGTATTTCTTTTGGATTATTCTGAGTGTTGAAGTTTAATGCATCCATTTTCTGACGAAAACTTGTTAAAAACCTTTTGTGATGCCTTGTTATGGATAAGTCAAAGAGTGTAATCAAATAACTTGATATGGTATGGGTATCAAGTGGAGTCATTAGTGTGGTGCATAATTAATATTAATTAGTAACCTTGAAAGTGAAATTGATTAAGTTGATGTTATCGTTTGCATGTTCTCGATGAACTGTATGTATGAGTAGTGACTGAGAGTATGTTCATACCTATTTGGAGTCAAAAGAGATATTAAGAAGTATGGAACATTGATGAATTAGTCTGGTCATTAAAATTACTTAGGTTGCTGAACTTGTTGGGTTCTTTGGTTCCAATGGATTAATTTAAATGTGTGGAAAGGGAAACAAGAGGAAATGCTAGATTTACATATGCCCTAGTATGATTAATTATTGGAATTGTGTACAACCGGTTGAAGGGATTGAATGTCGGTGGATCTAGAATTTATAGGAGTTCTATATAGTTATTCTATATAGAATAACGCGATGAATTTGGTTGTAGTGTTGTTGAAACTTTTGATGGATAGAAGATTTTGATTTTTGAAGTTTTAGTGTATTTTTGCCGAAATTCAAATATGAGGAGTTGAATATGTGTTTGTAAATATCTATGTGAATTGGAAAGGGAAGTAGGTAGCAACTAGATTTCATAATGAGCCCAGTTGATAACAACAATGGTTGGAGTAGAACAGTTGTGTGTTGAAGTTTGATGTTGAGCATCACTAAAAGTTGAATTGATATGTTATAATAGGTGGCTTATGCCCACATGATTGTGAAATCATCGGATGATAATGTGTCCTTGTTAAAAAGGGTTTTGGTAGGACCTTTTCAATTGTGTAGTAGACCCCTTCTAAACTTTAGAAGTTGATGTAGTGAGGTTGTATGGTTTTGGTATACTCTCGTTTTGACGATGAGTTGGGAAGGTAGTATGAAACAATTTGGTGGAATTTTGGGACTTTCTAATGGAGTAGTTGATGATAAAGATTCGTGTTCAGAGTGTATTATTCTTGATGTTAGTAAGATTATCTGCAAGAGATTGTGACTTGTGTGTGTGGTGATGATTCTTTTAGAAATAAAGTAATTTAATCGTCTTTTGTAATTTTGATTTAGTAAAAGTGCTTGAGTTCTCATGGTTGTGATCATTTGGACCTCTTGAGTTAGGAGGTGATTGAGTTTGTTTCGAGCAAGGTGACATGTAGAAAGATCTTTTTGGTTCTTAAGTGGTTCCTGTGATTTGGGTTTTAAGAGCTTATCTTGTTTAAGCTGGCAAAATGATGTAGTAATCATAGAAAATATCTTGCCTTGTTAAAAGAAGGAGTGAAGCATAAGTATTTGAGATTTAAATCATGTTTCGCATCTTGCAATTTATTTGAGTGTACTTAAACCTTATGCAGTTGTTTCGTAAGGGTTTATCAATTAAAATGGGCAGTACCTTCTTCTCATTTGTGGTTTGGTATTCGCTTTCAGTAGGGCTTGAGCCCGCGACTGTTGACTTTCCCTTATGTTTCCGAGTACTTTGCCTAAGTGACTATTTTCTTTGGTCCTCTGTTTACTGCGAGTGGTAAATGTTTCTATGTGGTGAAAATTGTTTTCATTTGTTTTTCTTCTGAGAAAGGATCCATCGATTCGTTTCACAAGGGTCTTTCAAAGTGTTATTAATTGTTGTTGTGAGACCTTGGGTTGCAAGTTAATTAAGGAATATTGGAGGATGAATTGATTTCAAAATATAATTCTTGGAGAGGACTTTATCTCAATAGAATGTTGTCTTTGAAGGCTAAACTGATTGCATTGTTACAACTAGAAGAATCTATAGCGAGATGTGGTCCAAGTTCTTTTGTTCGTTCCAATAGAACATAGAATTATCCAAAGTATGGAAACCTTGATCAAAGTATTAGAGTGTCGCAATTGGGTACCTTACACGGTTGTGCAGTTAAAATATGATGGTGTTGTAATGAGAGTAAGATTGGCGAAGCGATCTGATCGTTAAAGCGATTATTGAGATAACCGAGATTGTTGGATTATTATCAGGAATGACTTAGACTTAGTAAGTAACTCCCTAAGAGTTAGAATCCTTATACAGATAATTGAGTTGTGAAAATGTTTCATGTTGATGTTATTGCGCGAGTATGTTAGATTGTGAGAATTTTAGGGATTTAATCTGAGGTTTCCCCTATCTTCTATATGAGCAGTTCATTGCAGGAGTCTTGGAGTTTAAATTTGAGCTTCGCATTTTATACTAGGGCTTTGAGTCGCCCAATGATTATGTGTAGAGGAAGTAGAATAAGGGTGGATTGCGAACAATGGGATGATCATTGATAACACCCTTCTGATGTAGTACATGAGAGTGCGTGATGTGAATTCTGAGTTGTTTGTTCTCAAAGGGTTGAGGTGATATGATTGTGTGAGAGATCTAATTTGGGGATGCTTTTTGAGTGCCATCTGTCAAATTAATTCCGTCAGTAAAGGAAATCGGTTAGAGAATATTTTGTGAGATAATTAGAGTCCCTCTTCAGCGGTGTAGATGAGGTGTTTCGATTTGGGTTTGGCGTTGAGATCGCCAAGTTAAGAGTAATAAGTTAGTGTGTTGTGCGATGGTTGGGATTCCATAGTTTGAGAGAAATTTTAGTCGTAAAAGAGAAACTAATAATTTGATGCTTCCTCAAGAAGTGAATCGTTTTCTGAATCTCGTTTGAGTTTTGTCTTTGTTGACCATTGTCTTTCGTAAGTTGAGCTCGGCATTTATGTGGGCGTGTGTGATTCTTTCGATTCGGATGGGATAAAAGAAACATTTGATACGGGCATTGAGTGATTTCTCATTTGGAATTTGTGACGTTTATTCGCAACTGCCACTTGAAAATGGAAATGGTTTTCGTGATGAAATTCCTATTTCTGGATTTGACTCTTTAGTACCAAGCTGTTAACGCATAGTTACGATGTGAGTCTTTCATTTTCAAATGAGTTTTGTTGGTACAAGAGTTTGCTCAAAGAGAGTTACATTGTGTGTTTACAGTTAAAGGAGGTGATCCTTGCTTCAGTGAAGAGTGCATTTGAGAGGTGGAATGATAGTTCCGCGTTCTATGTGCTTGCGGTGTGGTTCGGTATCAATGGGATGGTTAGGCCAAGGTACATTGGGTTGTTTTCGCGAGTTGTCGTATCGCTAAGACCGTCTCGAGTTCCCCACGCGGTGTACACAACTTTTGGTTTGTTCTGGTGCTGAGTGAGTACCTAGGAGATCCGGAGTTTGCTATTCGTTAAGAACGTTGACCATCGAGTAAGAGCTTATCTTCGAGTCTTATCCGATGAGTGTACCTGAAAGTACCAAGTTGAGTTTTAGTTCAGACGTCGTTTTACGTCATTGAGTTGTGATCTCTTCATTCTGAGAGAGAGGCTACTTGGGGGGGTTGGAGAGTCGCTGGTGTGAGTGTTGTCTGGATTTGTTCGCAACACGTATCCGTTTATGTAACATCCCAGCCCAACATTGAGCCTGGAATGCCACTAACCTATCTTTTCAACTAATATTCATTAGCACACTATAAAATTTCAGCAAACAAAGCATTAATGAAAGCCAACCATGGGTCACAATAGAACATGAATAAGGACTTGTTAAGCAAGAATAAATAAGCAAGGAAAACATAGCAAGATAATTAGTCTAAAACAACACCAAACTAGTAAATCCAAAACCTTGGAACAAAGTAGACTAGTCCAAAATATTCATCTAAGCTTTTTTCAATTTCTAACATATTCTAATAGCAGTCCAGTGATAATGAATCAAATGGTTCTCATGGCAAATAATCATGTGTTTGAAATAAGAAACTATTCCATGTGCTCTAGTCCCTCTCAAACGTGACGCCCTCAACAATCACCTAAAAACAACAAAGAAGTAAGGGTGAGTCCACGACTCAGCAAATACATCAATATACAACGAGCAATGATAAATCAACAGTATTCAATAACTTCATTATCATCACATGTCCTTCTATTAATATTCTCATGTCATTCTCTTCTCTTTGTTTTCGCACACATTCAACTCATATCTCAATGCAACCCTACTCTACATGTCCACATGCACTTCTTTCACGTATATCGGTATAGCATGAGTGAACGCTCGCGACAACGTCCACTCTCAAGCCCGCTCCTCCTCGAGGATCGGTGACCTCCTCCACTCCTGTGGAATTGTGATCAATCATGATCACCTGCTCATATGCAAAGATGCTTATGAATGCAAAAATGCATAATTTCATCATAGTCATCGTATCCCATTTTTTCCTCATGTTCGTCAACAAGATATAGTCATACCATTATATTGCTTGCAATTAAATACAAATAAAAGCACAACAATAATGGTAATGAACGATAAAGAAATACAGAGATCAATCATTGATCACTGTCTACCATGCACTTGCCTTTACTAGATGCGGACTGCGGTTTGGCTAGAAAGCGGCAACAAGCACAACGTCTCTCCTACAATAAATACTCAAATTTCAATACAAGCTACAACATCACAAGAACAATAATTTATTGACATCGCTCTTACACGTCTCCCAACACCACATCGCTTCCTCAATACCGAACAGTCACCCTTTGCTGTCCTGATACTAAAAAGGGCATAACTTTTGACTCACAAGTTCGAACATGACAAACCAACCAGTTCTGGAATCTACACAAGATTACCCATATTTTATTATATTACCATGACTTTTAAATAAATCATCTAACCCACCGTTTTTATCCCAGAAGACCGATCTATTATCTTTTGGACAGCGAGCCTTACTAAATTCATAACTCAAAAAATTACTCGTCCGACCGACATGTTAAATGTTGTATGAAAAGATACTGAAATTACCTACAATTAACTAGTAGATGATATTCCCAAAATTCGCCATTAAGGTATCCGAATAAGTTGTACAACAGAATAGTAGACCAAAACCAATCTATTGATCGAAATCTCCCCGACTAGAAACATGTTAATACTTCCCTTACTGTTTCAAAGAAAGCATGCATATAAAACATGCAGCACTACTAAATAACACTATCTTATTCATCTCCTTTACTACTACCAATTTATGAACCGTATGCATCCAGCACTAGTTAACTAATCTCCCTCCCAACCACTCCAATTAAATATTCATAGCAATAAACTAGCCGATGCATGCCAACACTAAATTGATGCATGCACCATTAACTAGTCGAAAGGACAAAAACTAATCAACTCGGCACTCACCTCACGCATGAACAAGCAACAACACAAATTGGCAATTGTTTCCACACGGTGCTTTGGGTTGGTTGGAATTCCATGCTCGGGCAAGACAAGCAAGCCTCCACGCGGCGGCGCGACCGACGACGCGCGGCAAGGAAAAACACGCACGCGGTAGGCGGCTATACGCGGCGCGACATGCATGCGGGAGGCGATGTGTCTTCCACACGGCGATTGCGGCTCGATGATGCGGCGGCGGCGTGCACACACGCGCGCGGCAAGTGGCGGCGAGCGATGCGTGGAGCCGGTGTCGGTGCTCTAGGCGATCGGCAACGCAGCAGATGGCGAAGGGAGATGCAGCGCCATGGATGCACTAGTGGCGGCTGCACAGGGAAAACAGAAACATGGCTAGGTTTTTTTTTTAGATGGATCCCCTCTCCCCCACGTCCCTTATACCACGGCACTATCTAAAACAGCTCCTCTCCAAAATTCCATAGCATCCCGTTTTCACGTATCCTGTTTTATCTAATTACACACGGGTCCTTAGGAGGGTTATTTTCAGGGTATGGGCACTTTGAGTTCAAAGTTATGTCTTTTGGACTAACAAATGCCCCTGCTGTTTTTATGGAGACTATGAACAGGATATTGCATGAGTATCTGGATGAATTTGTCGTAGTTTTTATTGATGATATTTTGATCTATTCAAAGACTGAAGTGGATCATGAGCGTCATCTGAGGTTGGTGTTGGAGACACTAAGAGAAAATAGGTTCTATGCCAAGTTCAAAAAGTGCGAGTTCTGGATGTCTGAAGTGGGATTTTTGGGGCATATTATCAATGATAAAGGTATATCGGTTGATCCGTAAAATCTCCACATGAGTTGAATGGGCAAGACCGACCAATGTTAAAGAAGTGAGAAGTTTTCTGGGTATGGCAGGCTATTACCTGCGTTTTGTGCAGGATTTCTCCATCATTGCAAAGTCGTTATCCAGACTCACTCAGAAAGATGTGAAGTTTAGGTGGGATGAGGAGTGTGAGCGCAGTTTTCATACTCTGAAGGAAAGATTGGTGACGGCTCCTGTTCTTACTATTCCTGAGCCCGGGAAGCGATTCACAGTTTATTCTGATGCGTCTCGGATGGGTTTGGGCTGTGTGCTCATGCAGAATGGAAAAGTTCTGGCTTATGCGTCTAGGCAGCTGAAGAAGCATGAGCAGAACTATCCAACCCATGATTTAGAATTGGCGGCAGTGGTGTTCTCCTTGAAGCTTTGGAGGTATTATCTTTATGGTGAATCTTGTGATGTCTTTACGATCACAAGAGCCTTAAGTACATTTTACTCGGAGAGACTTGAATTTAAGACAGCGTAGATGGTTAGAGCTAATTAAGGATTATGACCTCACAATTCAAGTATCACCCGCAAAGCCAATGTTGTGGTGATGCTCTTAGTCGCAAGGCGGACGCTGCTACTGGATTGTCTTATTGCAGATTTTGACCGCATGGAGATATCTTATTGCTATCAGAGGCTGCTCATGCGAGACACGGTGATTTTAGAGTCACCATTCCACAGCGAGTACTAGAAGCGCAGCAAAGTGACCCATTACTGCAGAGGGTCAGGAAGCGTTTGGATCTGGGAAAGGAAGGGAATTTCAGCATGGATGGGTTTGGATCATTGCGATTCAAGGGTCGATTGTGTGTGCCACAGAAGGCAGGAGTTAAGGATGACATTCTAAGGGAGGCACATCGCACTCCTTATACTGTTCATCCAGGAGAGACGAAAATGTACCGTGATTTGAAGCAGAAATTTTGGTGGAAAAGGATGAAAGTAGATATTGCTAATTATGTGGCCTCTTGTGGTGTTTGTCAGCAGGTGAAGGCAGAACATAAGCGTCCTGCTGGGCTATTGCAGCCTTTGGAGGTACCCCAGTGGCCATGGGATGATATCTCTATAGATTTTGTTGTTGCGTTGCCTCGCTCGCCGCGAGGTAAGGATGCAGTTTGGGTTATAGTGGACCGGCTCAGCAAGTCTGCACATTTTATTCCTGTCCGTTCGACGAACTCAGCTAGTGACTTAGCCCCTATTTATGTTCGGGAAATTGTGAGATTACATGGAGTGCCAAAGACCATCATTTCCGACAGAGATGCTAAGTTTGTATCCAAGTTTTGGGAGAGTTTGCAGAGTGCATTGGGCACACAACTTTGTTTGAGCACCGCATTTCATCCACAGACAGATGGACAAACAGAGCGTACTATTCAGACCTTGGAGGATATGTTGAGAACCTGTGTCCTGTCTTGGAAGGGTAGTTGGGAAGATCAGTTGCCTTTGGCAGAATTTGCTTATAATAACAGTTATCATTCCAGCATAAAAGCCGCTCCGTTTGAGGTTTTGTATGGACGTAAGTGTAGATCACCCCTTTCTTTGGAAGTGTGGGTGAAAGCGATTTGGGCCAGTTGGGTACAAAAGACGGTGGAACGAGTGGCCTTAGTGAGGCAGAATTTATTAGCAGCTCAGAGCAGACAGAAAAGCTATGCAGATGTAAGGAGAAGAGACCTAGAATTTGTAGTGGGTGACCAGTACTCTTGAGGGTGTCTCCCACAAAAGGAGTAGTGAGATTTGGTACCAAAGGAAGCTTAGCCCGAGGTACATTGGCCCATTTGCGATCTGCCCGGATTGGGAAGTTGGCATATCGCTGGACCTCCGGAGTCCATGAGGGTGTGCACTGCGTGTTTCATGTCTCCATGTTGAGGAAGTACTTGCGAGATCGAACATCACATTTCATTGGAACCTTTAACCATTGAACAAGATCGTCCTTCGAGTCCAAGCCGGTGAGAATTTTGGAAAAGTCGAGAAGGCCCTAAGGAACAAGACTTTGAAGTATGTTAAGGTACTTTGGTCGCAACAACTGAAAGCGAAGCAACTTGGGAATTGGAATCTCGTATGTGCGAGCTTTATCCGAATTATTTGTTTTAGTGTGTATTCTCTGTTACTAAGATTTAACCAATTCCTCTCGTGATCGTAGGCGTTTAGAATTCGGGGTCGAGTGCATTTAAGGAGGGTAGCGTAATATCCCGAAAAGCTTTTGCGGTTTGGTCGAGTGCGGTGCAAAGGACTAAGAAAAGAACCGTAAAGAAAAGACCAATTAGCGATTTATCCGGGAAAATAGGAAAATCTGGGCGGTGTGGGTTAAGGCTTTATTGCCCACTGGTTTTGGCCCATGAGGGAGGCTTGGCCGGCTACTTAGGGGCAAACCTAGGCGCCCCTTTCTCCCATCCCCTTGTGCGGCTCCCCTCCCACCTCCTTGCCGCCCCCTCCTCTCCCCTTCCGTCGCCCCTCCCCTTCCATCTCCTTGCGCCCTTCCATCTTCCTTGCACCCCATAACCCTTGCTGCTGGACCAAAGAAGGAGAGGAACTCCTTTGTTGGCCGGCCAAGAGGAAGAGAAAAGAAGGAAGAAAAGAAGAGAAGGGAAGAAGGAAGAGAAGAAAGGGAGAGGGAAGAAGGATCCGCAACCGGGAACTCGTGGTGATCTTCATCCGCGCAGCGTGCCTTCGTCGTTTCGGCAAGGGTAACCCGTGATTCTTTGTTTTGGGGTCGTTTTCTAGTTGTACATTTTCGGTTGTCAGTTCGTCGGTTTTCTGCAGCAGAGAAGATTGTTGATTTTGATTAGGTTAGAGGCCGAATTGGGTCTGGGTGTCTCCTAGAAAGTTGTAGATATCGTAGTTAACTTTCATTTCCGACAAGAATCAAGTCATTCGGACTTCGGTGTCCAAAGTTATGAATTCCTTAGTATTTCTGTGTTTCTGGAGAGAAGCAGAATTGCTAGTGTTGGTTAACCTGATAGAAGCGCATATTTAGAGGGGTTTCCAGAGGGTCTCACCATAACAAAAAACTAGGCTAATCCTCTTAGCTTTCAGGAAAACTAAAGATCACTAAATTCGGACGAACGTAGAGAAAGTTATGATAGTTTCTTTGTCGCTGTCCAGAAACCCGACGTGAAATGTTTGCCCTGATTAAATAGATTGGTAGGACTGGTAGATGGCCGAATCAGAGGGTCTCCCCAACTAAGTTTATTTAGACATTTTCATTACCTCTCCAGAATGTCCAAGATCATCCTATTTGGACTCCTGAGCAGAAAGTTATGAATTTTTGAAGTCTGCTGTCTGCAGTGACCGATCGCTAGAAATTAGAAAAGTTAGAAATGATAAGAAGTTAGCGATTTCGATTGTAATGTTATGTATGATTTTGGTCCAGTATGCTAGTCTTAGTTTGGGGTTATCTTCTTGTCCAGGTGGCAGCGAGATCCCAAGGGCAGCACCCACTTCGCGTCCGCCGTTCTCGCATGGTTGAGGCAAGTATTCGGGTTAAGTAGAATTCTTGTTGCATGCTATGATTGAGGGGTGTAATGTTCATGGTTGCCATATGAAAGTGATGTTGAGATGAGCCTAGTGGTGTTGATGTTTGCATATTATGATTGCAGTTATGTCATAATGCTACTGTTTACATGATTAAAGTATATGTGAATCCTGATGAATGAGAAGGCATAGATATTATATTCATGCATATTTTGAGCATATTGAAACTTGGTCATAAGGTGACCAAGTGAATCAGTTGAGGTCCTGTGCGGACAATGACAAGCTTGAGGTCCCCACATTCATGAAATGTGGGCAATATGTATAGAGGTCCCCGTCATTTTGATGACGGGCAAAGGTCCCTATACAAGTTGAATGTATAGGCTCTTGGTCCCTGTGCCAGAGGGCACAGGCATCGGTATCCATTGACGGATGAATACCCCGCATTACCGGTAAAATGCGTAAAGAGATAAAGAACAAGAGTGCATAGCATTATCATTATATTTTTTTTAATATTCGAAATGCCATGAATGATGTTGATTAAAGTTGTTTATCTTTGTTATGTCTTTATGATCATGTAACCTTGTTGATACTTCTTTGAGTCTTATGGCTCACCCTTGCTTTGTTTTGATTTAGGTACCTTTGGCAAAAACGTCATGCATGGGAGGGAGTAGACTTTGGAGAGCACGCACTACCTCACAGCTTTTATGCATTTGTTATCTTAGTTCCACACAAAAGAATAAATGACTATATTATAACCACCTATAGATGCTTTTATGATGATGGTTGTAGGATGGTTTATGGATTGTGTGATTGGTGTTGCTTATTTATTCTCATACGATTATCATTTATGCATGATTGAATTGGAATATTGGAAATTTTGTTAAATGTTATGTTTACCTGTTAGAAACTTGGTTTTATTGAATATACAAAGGAGACTCTGTCGAAAATTTGTAGATTCGTTCTAGTTGTATTTAGCTTTGGTAGCATTCCAGGCTCGTTCTGAGTTGGGGTGTTACACTTTTCCAATATATTCATTTAAATCTTCAACCATGTCCATTAATTCATCATATGAAGGAGCATCATCATCAATGGATTTTACCTTATCATTATGCGAAGAGTGAAGGAGCTTCCTTTACTGGCGATGCCGACAAGTCCTCTTTTCTTCGAGGACTCTTCATCACTTGTTTCAGAGTCAGAATCCGAATATTCTTCATCGGAATCCCACTCTCTAATGTGAGCTTCATTTTTGCCCTTTTTGTGAAGCCTTTTGAAAAGCTTCTTCTTTCCATCGAATTCCTTCTTCTTTGATGGTTTATCTTTGTCATCCTTCTTGTTGGGGCAATTTGAGATTATGTGCCCCTTTTCATCACATCCATAACAACGAATGTTGCTATATTGCTTGTTGTCACTTGAGGATTGCCCCTTCTTGTACTTATTGAAGTTGAAATTTCGATGTGGGCGTCTTCTCATGAATTTCTTCATTTTCCGCACAAGGAGAGCATACTCTTCATCCGAGTCTTCTTCTTCATCCTCATCATCACTTGACTCCGCTTTGGCCTTGAAAGCGGTAATTTTCTTCTTGGATGAAGATGACTCCAAGAGTTCTTCCTTGTCCTTCTTGTATAGCTTGTTAGTGATGAGGTTGTCCAAAAGTCCGGTTGGTGTCATTCTTGGCAACTCGGGAGAGTTGAGAAATAATATCACCAACGTCTCGTACTTATCCGAGAGCGCCCTAAGCATCTTGCGCACAACATCAATATCAAGAAGGTTAGTACCAAGACCTTTGAGTTCATTCACAATGTTGTTGAGTCTTGAATACATCTCGGTGATGTTTTCATTTGGCAACATTATGAATGTCTCATATTTAATTCGAAGCCTATGCAATTTAGCTTCTTTGACCGTGGATGTGCCCTCATGAATTTCGGAGAGAGTGGTCCAAATGGCATGAGCAGTTTCCAAATTGCTCACCCTATTGAACTCATCCGCGTTCAAAGCGCCAAAAAGAGCATTCATTGCTTGAGCATCTAAATGAGCATTACGTTCATCTTGAACCGTGAGGTTTGTTGGATCAAGAGGCATAACATAACCCTCATTTACAATTTTCCCTATGTTCGAACTCATAGCTTTTAAGAAAATGGACATTCTAATTTTCCAATAAGAATAATTTGAGCCATCAAACAAAGGAGCCTTTCCTATATGCATACCCTCACTAGCCATCCTTTTTCTCTTAGACGGTAAAGTCTAACAAATTAAGAGACCAAGCTCTGATACCACTTATAGGATCAAGGATAACCGACTAGAGGGGGGTGAATAGAAGGTTTTTTAACTTTTTCACAAATTAATGAGTTAAGCCAATTATAAATTTAATCTAAACAAGTTATACTTCTAACTAAGCAATATAAGCACAAAGATCAAGCTAGAAATATAAATGCGAAAGAGTAAAGACTAGAAATAACCATAATGAGACAACGATGTTTTCCCGTGGTATCGAAGACTTGCCGGTCTTCACTAGTCCACGTTGAGGGAGCTTGAACAAATCAAGCCGGCTCCACAAATTAAGCCTTTCCTCGATCACTATTGGTTGTTCTTCCTCCGCTCCGAAGGTGGTGAACACCGAACCACTTCACAATCTTGAAACCGGGCCTTTTCACAATCTTCTTTGAAAAGATCACCGGACTTGCACTCCCAAACCGTCTAGGAGACGGCAATCTCCAAGAGTAATAAATCAACGATTCTTCGCTTGAAGATGCTCAAGTGCCACAAAGATCACGCTCTAATAAATGCACTCGGAAAAACCTCAACAACCTTTGCAAGATGAAATCAATGCTCTCAAGAGTGTAGGAAGAAGCAAAGGGGCTCAAGAGTGTTAAATGAGGTTCAACAACAAACATATGCTGCAGTGTGTGAGGTATTTATAGCCTCAACCCACTGTACTAGCCGTTGGAGCATGAAACCCCGAAGTGCGGTCAGTCCGCAGGTATGTGGCCGGTCGATCGGCCTCACGAAATAACGATCGACCGCTCCGCATTAAATGCGTAAAAACTATCTGTTGCAGTGTGATCCGGTCAGACCACAGGTATGTTCCCGGTCAGTCCGGACCCAGCTTTTTAGCAAAACAAAGAAAAAAGGTTCTCTGGAAAAGCTGACCGGGACCTCGACCCGGAGGTCCGGTCAATCCGTGTAAATGCTGTCGGTCAATCCGGACTCGAGAAAATCACAAAACTTCCTTCTCTGGAAAAAGCTGACCGGGACCTCGACCCGGAGGTCCGTCGATCGGCGTAAATGTCGCGTCGGTCGATTCGGACTCGAGAAAATCACAAAACTTCCTTCTCTGGAAAAAGCTGACCGGGACCTCGACCCGGAGGTCCGGTTAGTCCGCGTAAATGCTGTCGGTCAGTCCGGACTCGAGAAAATCACAAAACTTCCTTCTCTGGAAAAAGCTGACCGGGACCTCAACCCGGAGGTCCGGTCAGTCCGCGTAAATGCTGTCGGTCAGTCCGGACTCGAGAAAATCACAAAACTTCCTTCTCTGGAAAAAGCTTACGGGACCTCGACCGAGGTCGGTCGATCCCGTATTTAGCCTGGCGGTTAGTCCGCCTATGAGAAGCGACTTCTTTGGAAAAAGCGGCCGTGTTGTCGACCCGGACTATCGGTCGATCCGGCTCATCAACGCCGGTCCATCCGCCTTGAAGATAAAAGGCAATAAAGTTGAGGTCAGACCATTTCAAATGAGACCGAGTTCAACCAATCAAGACTTGAGCTATTTGTGGCATCTTTAGCGTTCAAGCTACTGGACAATTGATCCCTCTTTATAGTACGGTTTTGTAATACCCCAAATATCAATTGGAGAAAATATTATTCGGGAGAGGGAAATTTATTCAATATCGATTGTAACAAAGTTTAGAGATAGAATTAAGTTCAAAATTCAGAATTTTAGGAGAGGAATGGGCCGCCAACCCATATTCTAGAGGAGAGGAGCCGGCCTTAGTAGCCCAAGGCCCATGAGTGGTCGGCGGCACCCATTAGAAGGCAAGGGAGGAGGGGACCAAACCCTAGCCACCCTTGCTACCATGATGGCGACACGCTACCATGCTCGCCTCCTGCTGCTCCTCCTCTCCTTGGCGCCATCCTCCCTACTGCTGGCCATCGGGAAGAAGAGAGGAGAAGGGAAGGGAAGAAGATGAAAGGTGGGGGTGATCTTCGTGAGGAGTTCCAGCGTCATTCTTGTGGTCTCCAAGGGCAGCGAGGCTACGGGTTTGGGAGCATCATCGTTGCCTGCTAACGCGTCGCATCGCGGAAGGCAAGTACTTTGCTAATATTAATGCTTGTGATTGATGAATGCTTAAATGTTCATGTTGTGGTATCTTATGATACATGAGAAGGTGAAAAGTCTATGTTCGTTCATATGTGTTGATTCCATGTTTCGAGATGATGTCTTTCATTGTTCAAATTTCATTCCATGCATCCATAACTCATGTTTCCTCCACAGGAGTAGATTGTAAGTCCCACCATTCCAATGTGGGCAGATTTGGATATTGTCATGTCCCGTCCACGGGAGTGGATAGAAAGACCCATCAATTCCAGTATGGGCATATAAGACACATCAATTCCAGTATGGGCAGATTTGGACACCTGTATGAAACATTCTTCATACGGGACTTGGATCCCCGCACTTTTGTTAAGGTGCGGGCTTAAGTGAACACCGACGGGTGTGTCACTCGCTATACCGGTATAAGCACGTGTGCAGTCCTTTCTTCGATTACTTCCATTCATCTCATGCATTCATAAATATTCATGTGTTGTATGTTCAGAAACTGTGAAGAGGTGATCTTGTTCATATTAGGAGTCTTTTCTTATATTCAATGTACTTGCTGAGTCTTGGACTCACTCTTGCTTTGTTTATTTGTTTTTAGGTGACCATTGATGAAGTTTCTCTTGGGAGGGAGTAGACACGCACTACTCAAATATATTTCACTCTACACTAGATTCAATAACAAAATTGTTATTGTCTTTCATTCGTTATTTGTTGGATTGTAATAACTAAACTTAGACATGGATGGTAACTTCCTTTCGAGGAGTTTGTTTAAATAATTGTTTATGTTCATTGATCCTTCGTTGTTCATTGATCATTCGTTGATAGGTTTATCTTAGTGGATCCATTATTACATTCCTGTTATTTTCCAACTGATGTTGATCTGTTTAGCTTAGTTGATGAATTATTATCGAAATTATTCCACTGTATGATATTATGTTAGGTTTTTAGGTAGCGGCTTTCGAATAGTCAAGGTGTTACAGTTGGTATCAGAGCGGGCTTTAGGTCCGTGGTGAATAAGTTAGCAACTTAGGTAGCTGAATTTGTGAAAATTTGTTAATGGTTATTAACCTAAAACTTGACACCACCGTGCAGATAGGATGGGATGGTTCAAGCAATGCGTTTCATTCTTTGTTGTGTTGCCTTGTTACTATGTGATATGATATGATCTTCTATACCTATGAAATTATTCGTGATTGTTATGAGATGATATTCTATACTCACAGTGATTTTTGGCTATGGGTGATGTTGAGAGGTTGAGGTCGTGGTTACGGCCGTGGGCTTTGCTGAGTTACACCACCGTTCATGGTAAAAGAATAGAGTAGTATCTACCACGAATACCATAGTTATGGGTGTTGAGGCGAGTTTCTTTAAAAAGTTATTCTCTTCCTTGATCTTGAATTTGGCCAACCTCGGTAATAGTTGCGATTGATGAAGTTTTCTTGAGTTAGTGCTTTACATTCCTTCCGATGAGTTTTCATTGGACTTTCTTGGTTTCATAAATTGACTACTTGTTCTCCCATTCTTTGGTCTAATGTTGTTTCTTGGGAACGTTGGTTATCGGCAAGATTTATCTTTTCTTGGGAGTTCTACTCTTCTTATTGGAAATGTGATTCAATTATTCGCTTGGTATTGTGGATCTGAAAGTTTTTGTTGCAAGTTCTTTATCATGTGAAACCTTTGGCTTTATGTATTTCTTTTGGATTATTTTGAGTGTTGAAATTTAATACCTCTTCTTACGAAGGATTGGGTTAAAATCCTAAGCGATGTCTTGTCATGCTTAAGTAAGAGGTGTTAATTAAATGAATTAACCGTTATGAGATAAGTTATCATATTTGGGTTTTGGCTTTGTGTAAGCGTTTTTTCTCAACTAGAATCCATGGAAGTGAATTGCCTAATGCAAAGTATCGTTGTATTTGGTACTTGATGAATTTTAGATAAGAGTTTGTTCATTCATTCAAGGACCTATTGTTATTAAGAAGTGTGGAAATGTTGATGAATCGGTTTGATCCTTACGATCGAGTAATCATTAAATTTGTTAGACGGATTGGAATCTAGGCCCTTTTTGGTTATTTTAACCGCTAGTGATGGTTAAGTTAAGGATATGTTCGAATGTTGTCTTGATAAATATTCATCTTGAATCATCTTCTATTTGAATATTGATGATCTTATTCGAATGATAGCGTTACCTAATTCTTGCTATGGTAAAACTATTGAAGCTTGTTTAAATGACTAGATGAGCGATGATGTATCGTCTTGTGAAACCTTGTCTTATGCATCCTATAATATTGAGGTTTAAGGCATTTCATTCTAATTCTTGAGCATAAGTTAGAACGTTGATTATATCCTCTTAACTATTGTTGAGTTTGCAAAGCAGGTAGGAAATCTTGATTGTGCCATGTGTGGCTAGAGAGCATTTAGTGTGTTCCATCTTGGCGTCAATTGTCGTAAGAGTTAAATGGATGAAAGCTAATAAGATATTTCTGTTGGTGTACATTGGTGAGATTGTCATGTTCTATTATCATCTTGTTGAAAGAGCTTGTTTCAAATATGAGGTTTTGCACTAGGTTTTCCTAGATCAAGTAGATGCAATCTCATTTAGATAATAGAGATATGATGAAGTAATTTATTGTATCTCTTTTGAAAAGTTTATGCACGATGATAAGAGGTTATGATGATTCTTGCTAAGAGAGTATTATTTCATTGAAAGTAAAGAATTTGATCACTTGCGTGATATTGATTTAATGAAAGTGTTTGAGTTTTACGTTTGCAATCATTTGGACCTCATGAGCTATGGGAAATTGAGTCTATTTCGAGCAAAGTGACGTGTTGAAAGATTTTATTGGTTCTTAAGTGGTTCTGTTATTTGGTCTTAAGAGCTTATCTTGTTTAAGCTAGCGAAGTGATGCAAGAGTCACTAAAATAACTTTCCTGGTTAAAGGAAGGAGTGAAGTAAAAGTAATTGAGATTTAAGTCGCGGTTCGCAATTTGCAGTTATTTGAATGTGCTTAGACCTTATGCATTTGTTCCATAAGAGTTTACCAATTTTCAAAGGGCATTACTTTCTTCTCATTGGTGGTTTGGTATTCGCTTATAGCAGGACGTGAGCCCTCAGCTGTTGACTTCCTCTATGTTTTCGAGTTCTTTGCCTAAGTGACTATTTCCTTGGTCCTATATTTACTTGAGCGATAAATATCTTCATTTGCTTTTCTTTTGAGGAAGGATCCACCGGTTCGTTTCACGGTGGTTTTTCAAGTGTTTATTCATTATGGTTGTGAGACCTTGGATTGAAAGTTAGTCGAGGAGCATTGAAGGATGAACTAATTTAGTGTATAATTCTTGGAGAAAATTTTATTTATTCGAATGTCCGCCTTTGAGGCTAAAGCGATTGCATTGTTGCAACCATTAGAACCTAAGGAGATTTGTGATCCAAGATCCTTTGTCCAATTCGGGTGGAACATTAGAACTTTTGAAAGGATGGGAATCTTGATCAATGTATTAGAGTGTCGCGATTGAGTACCTTGCGGTTGTGCGGTTGAAATATGATGGCGTTGTAATGAGAGTATTATTAGCGAAGTGTCCCGATCGATAAAGCGATTAATGAGATAGTTGAGATTGTTGGGTTATTGTCAAAAATGACTTGGGCGTAGTAAGTAACTCTCTAATAGCTTGAATCTTTATAAAGATAATTGGGTCGAGGAAATGTTTTCGTGTTGATGTTAATGCGCGAATATGTTTGGATTGTGATAATTTTAGGATTTAAACCGAGGTTTTCCTATCTTCTTCTATATGAGAAGTTTGTTGTAGGGGTCTTAGAGGTTAAAAATCTGGGTTTTGCATCTTTATGCTAGAACTTTGGTCGCCCAATGATTTGTGTATAGTGGAAGTAGAATAAGGGTGGATTCCGAATAGTAGGATGTTCATTGATAGAACCCTTGATGAACTATATGATTATGTGTGTTGAGGATTCGAGTTGTTTATTAATAAAAGATTGAGGTGATGTGAATGCATGTGAGACCTATTTTGAGATGCATTGTGAGTCATCTGTCAAATTAATTCTGTCGGTACAGGAGTTGTTGAGAGAAAGTTTCTGTGGAGTCGATAGAGCCTCTATACAGAAGTGTGGGTGATGTATTTCGGCTTGAGCATAGCGTTGAGAATGCCAAGTTAAGAGAGATGAGTTACTGTGGTATGTGATGAATTGGAATTCCAAAGTTTGAGAGAAATTTAATTCCTAAAAGAGAAACTGAGAAATTGATGCTTCCTCGATTAGTGACACGTTTTCTTGATTCTTGTTTGAGCCATGTGTTTATGACGGATGTCTTTCGCAAGTTGAGCTCGACATTTATGTTGACATGTGTGGTTCTTATCGGTTGAGAAAGAATAAAAGAAATTTATGGTTTGGGCATTCAAGTGATCTCTCCTTTGGTTTTCGTGGACGTTTATTCGCAAACCGCCACTTGGAAAGTGGAAGGTTTTCGTGATGAATTTTCGCTCGATTTGACTCTTTTAGTCTTGAAATGTAACGCAGGTTGCGATGTGAATCCTTCATTTTCGATAGGTTTTGTCGGTAAAAGAGTTTGTTTAAAGAGATTTGGTTGTGTGTTCTGGATAAAGTAGGTGATCCTTGTTACGGTGAAGAGTTCTAATACCCCATAATAGGACTCGGAGAAAACCTAAAGATTTAAAGGATACGAGTAGTTGGAAATCGAATCGGAGAAGAACCTAATAGAAAATAACCAATTAAACAAATAGAGAAGGGGTTAGCGGTGAATTCCTGCCAACTTGGGCTGGGCTTTGGCCCCAGGGGCCCATATGTGGCCGGCCAGGGGACACCCTTCCCCCTCCTAACCCTAGCCGCCTTTGCATCCCCTCCAACCGTGCGCCCCCTCCCCTCCACCCATGCGCCTCCCTTCCTCCCCTCAAGCCGCAGCCCCTGCCTAGGGTTCTCAGGTTGCTGCACTCCCTCCCTTGGCGCCTCCTCGCTACGGCAAACTCCGTTCGTCTTCCCGATTGTCGATTTGGAGATCGCTGGAGGTGGCCGGGCGTTGGAGAAGGAAGAAGGCGAGGAACGTGACCATCTTTGGGGAAGAGCTCGCTGGTGGGTGCTCGTCGTGCCCGACAAACGGTTCTTCAAGGGTAACCACGTTTTCCCTCGTTTAGATGCGTATTTAGTTGATTGTTGCAATGTCGGTTTTCTGATCCTCAGGACAGATTGTATTGGACAGGCGTTTTGTCATAGATAGGTGCAGATTCTGTTCTGAGCATCTCCTAGAAAGTTGTAGAGCACGTCCATAGCTTTCAATGAAGTGCTAGATCATATTATTTGGACCTCTACAGCAGAAGTTATGAATTATTTACTGTGACTGTCCTGCGAATCTGTCAGCATTTTGACAGGTTTTAGTGATCTGAACTTTGCGATCAGTTAAAGATAGAATTAGAGGATCTCAATATAACGAAAGTTGTAGATAATTATCGTAGCTTTCAGGAAGCACAAGAACGCGAAATTTGGGTAAACGAGCTGAAAGTTATGTTAGTTTTAGTGCTCTGTCCAGAAAGTCTGACGTGAAATCGATGTCTTGTTAATCGGCTTGAAAGTGATTTTAGATGGCCGAATCAGGAAGCTCACCAACTAGGTTTAGTTGGGAAATTTGATAACCTTTCAATTAAGTCCAAGAACACATAATTTGGACCTATGTACAGAAAGATATGAATTTTAGAACTTGACTGTTCACAGAAGGTACAGAACAGCAATTAGAAATTTGGAGTCGGGATTGGGTTGCGAGCTATTGCTAGTTGTGTTTGTTTTAGAATTCATGTGGTTCGTTACTGTGGTCTTAGTCTATGTTCTTGATTGAATTTAGGTGGGGAAGAGTACGGAGGCAGCACCAACTTCACGTTCCCAGTTCTCACGTGGTTAAGGCAAGTGCATTGTTTGATTCGTGGTTGTGTTTGATTGGTCATGATTGTGTCTTTCTCGATATGTGGTAGCATAGTGAGATTGTTGGCTTGATGTTGATTTAAGATTGATGGATGCGTCATATATGTCCATGCTCTATTGTTATATGTTTTACTGTCTTGTGGTAATTTGATGATGATTAAATGATGAGCATGTGCATATCGAGATCATATTGAGGCTTGGTCATGTGGTGACCAAGTATGTTTCCTTGAGATCCCGTCATGAAGGTGACGGGCCCGAGATCCTCACTCGTGGAGTGTGGGCTTAAGGTCCCGTTACTTGCGGAGTAACGGCAATTGGTCCTCGTGTGCGCGCGCGAGCATGCATATCTTGCGCGGCGTCGATACTCGCATTGACAGTGTAATGCACACGAAAGTTAAAGTTAAAAGTCCTTGAGCATTGCATCCGCATGTGAAATGTTTGTTGTTGATCTTACGTATATTGATGCTGATGTTATGGCTTCTATTTACATTTGCTGAGTCCGTGGACTCACCCTTGCTTTTGTTGTTATTTTAGGTACCGAGCCAAGAACGACATGCATGGGGAAGTAGATCGCTAGTCACACACATGCCACATGAACTAAATAAAGTTGAATGATCTTGAGATAGTAATTGTTATTAGTAAATGGGCGAGATGCTCAAAGGTTTAATATATCTTGTGTCTTGAGGTGGTTTAAGTGTAATAACGATGAGTAGTGGAACTATATACTTCACTGGATTGCTGGAAATGTAGCATATCTTTGATTATCTTTTGATGTCTCTAGATGGTAGTTTGGTTAATTTATGATTCATTTGTATGTTGGAACCTCAGTGTAATTAACTTTACAAGGAGGTTACTAAATTTATTAAGTTTGCTTTGATTAGAATTATTAGGGTTTGTTTAGTAGCATTCCAGGCTCATGTTGGGTGGGGTGTTACAGGTTGGTATCAAGAGCGGCGGTAGGTCCGTGGTGATTGGATTTACAACCTAGGCAACTTAAATTGCTAAAATTTTGTAATGGTTAATGAACTTATAAACTTGACACTTTGGTGCATGAGGATGGGATGGGTCAAGCATTGCATTTACGCATCTGTTGAGTTGTATTAATGATTCTGCTTTGAGATGATCTCATTATATCTATAGTATAATACTATGGTTATTATGTGTGGGGGTAACCCATGTTGAGAGGTGGAGGTAGTGGTTGTGGTCCTGGGCTATACCAGGTTACACCACCGTTCGTGGTATAGGATTAGCGAAGTATCCACATGAGAGATCGTAGTCTGAGCGCAGAAGCGAGTATACTTAAAAGAGTTGTTCTCTTCCCTGAATTTGAATTTGGTCAACTCTTATCCAGTTGAGATTGATGAGTTTCTCTTGGGTTATTTATTCTTGTGGTTGATAGGTTGCTTTGAGAGAAAAAAAAATATTGGTGTGTTTTCTTTGGCTTAATTTGTCCCTGTAAAGCGATCATTATTTTCCCAACTGATGAGTTGTTCTTGCGGCTGGTGAACCGAGTTGATTGTCAAGTTTGACCGTTATTTTGGAGTTTTGTCCTTCTCATTGGAAAGCATGACCCATTTATCCGGTTGATGTTCTTGGGTAATGAAAGTTTCCTTTGCAAGTCCTGTAGTACGTGGAAGTTTTGATTCAATATAATTCTTTTGGGTATCTTGAGTGTTGAAGTTGAAAAGTTCTTTTATAAAAGAAAATGCTAAACCCTTTAGCGATGTCATCTCGTGGTTAAGTGGGAGGTTATAATCGGAGAAATTAGTGAATATGATATGAGTTATCAAGTTGGGTGCAGAGTGTGTTGTATAATCGATCCTAACTAAGATCCTGGAAGGAAAGTTGATTAATTTGATGGTATCATGTAGTAGTTCTTGTTGAACTGTGATTAGGTGTACGGCTATACCTAATTGGAATCAATAGAGTTATTAACCACCGTGGAACATTAACGAGTGGTTGATCCTCGGAGTTGTTTAGTTTGCTAAACTAGTTAGATTATTTGATCTTAATGGATTAATCTAATCGTATAAAAGAGAAATATAAGATGTGTTCGATCGTCGTCTTGGTAGATATTAATATAGAAATCTTCTTTAATTGGCTATTTGATGATCTTATTTATGCTCGTGGGAGTACAAATAGATACAGACCATCAATTCGCCCATGATTGAATAATCATCAAAAGTTTATGATAACCTCTAGATTGGAGTTAGTGTGTACTAAATAAGTATGAGCATTCGAATATCTTTGTGTTTCATTGGAAAGGTTTATGGTGAGATTTAATAGGTGACCTGTGTTTGCTTGATGGTGAGATTGTCGATAATAGTATGTCTTTGATGAAAGGGTTTTGGTGTAACCTTGTAAATTGTGTAGTAGGTTCCTTGAAAAATATGGTGGTTGTTATAGTGAGGTGTAAGAATTTGGTGTACCCTCATTTGAGGATGAGAGGATAAAGTGAAATGTAATAGCTTGAGTCGGTTTTGGGGACTTTATAAAGGAAGAGTTGATGATAACGAACCTTGCTAAGAGTGAAATATTCTTGATGTTAGTAATAAGGTCTACAAGAGATTGTGACGTGTTGGAGTGGTGATGATTCTTCTAGAGAGAAAGTAAGTTGATTGTTTTAATAACGGTTAAATGAAATATTTGGAGTTTTGTATTCGTGATCTTTTGGGGACTCATGATTTTTGCAGAGATAAAATTAGTTGAGCAATGTGACATATGGAAAGGTTACATTTGGTTCCAAGTGATGAATGTGTTTTGGTATTAAAGACATCTCTTGTTTGGTTTGGCAAGTAATGTTGTAATCAAAGAGATTACTTTCGTTGTGTTAACGGAAAATGTTTACCATAAGTATTTGAGGTTGGAGCTAAAAAAATGTAATCCATAACTTTCTTGTTGTCTCAACTTAAGAGTTTCTTGGGTTTGCATAGCAATGTTTTATTATGATTTATGGTGGTGGAAAATTTCTTCTTGTGGGACTTGTGCCTCGGATGGTGGGCTCAGTATCTTGTTTTCGAGATCCTACTATTTGACTGTCTCTCTCGGGTCTCGTGCTCACTTCGAGGAGCCACGATTTCTTGTCTGTTGAACCTTCTATCTGCTTATTTCTTCCTTTTGAGTAAAGTATTAACCAAGTTGTGTTGCCAAGTGTTATAAAGAGTAATATGGTGATTGGTTGGAGGTGGTCAAGTATTTGGAATGTTGAGATTTTTCAGAACCAATCAATTTGAAGAGCGAGATAAAGTGAATTGGTTTGATTTACTGACACCGGAGAGAATTCTATTTAAATGGAAAGTTGTCGATGAGATAAAAGTGATTAGTGTTACAGCTAGTGGAACCTATTGCAATTATGATCCAAGAACCTTTGTCCGTGTTGGAATATTGGGATTATCAAATTATGGACTCTTGATGAACTTATCGAGTATCGCAATTGGATACTTAGCATGTTTGTGTAGAAGAATTGTGGTGGTGAAGTTTAATGAAAGTAGCGGCGTGGAGGAATCTAAGTGTCATGCTAATTAATGGGATAGCAAAAAAAAAAAAAAATCGTTGAACTATTGTCAACTATGACTCACCTTTAGTAAGTAACCCTATAGGAATTAAATTATTTCTAAGGATGTCTTGGTCAAAGGATATATTTATTTATTGACGCTAGTGATTGGGTATATTTGAATGTCGGTTAAACAGCTTAGGGTTTGTGAATGGGTATAGTGTGGTTGTGTAATGAATTGGATTGGTGTGGATTAGAGAGGGTCTAAGACTTGTGAAATAAATCGTCTTGGGCGGTTATTTGATTATGTGCGTAGTGGTAGAATAAGAGTGGATTTGAGTAGCGGAATGATCACGATAGTATCCTTTGTGGCTAGTATATGAGAGTGTGGGATGTGAATTTAAAATTATTCATCCTTAACGGATTAAGGGATGTGATGGTGGGTGAAATCTATATTGTGTTGTGTTGGAAATTATTTTGACAAGTTCATTCGGGTAGGGAATTTGGCTAGAGTACAATATTGTGGATTGGAAGAGTCTCCTACATAAGTGTGGATTTTGTGATCGGTAGAGCATAGGTTTGAGGTTGCCAATTTAAGAGAAATGAGTTAATGCGTTATACGATGATTTGGGATCCTATGGTTTAAAAGAAAATTGATTTCTTAAAATGAAGATTTTGGTAAAGGGTGTGATCTTGGATAGTTAGATGCTTTCTTAGTTCTTACTTGAACTATGTGGTTATGATGGATGTCGATTATAAATTGAGTTGGTTCTTGTCGGTATGTGTGATTCCTACAGTTAGAAAAAATGGGTAAGACTGGTTTTGAGTGATTTCGCTTTTGGCTTGTGTGGCATTATTTCTAAACCGCCTATTTTGGAAAGTGGAAAAGATTTCGTGGTAAATCCATTGATTTTGGATTGGGCTCTTCTAAGAGAAGGTGACTTTGAGTTGGTTGCATTTTGACTCCTTTGTTTTGATTGAGTTTTTGGATAAGTGAGTTGACAGTGAGTTCTTTGTGCGTCCCTTGTTAAAGGAGATCTTTGCTTGCTTAGGTAAAGTGATCGATTGGGTGTTGGAACAAGAGTTCTGCGGGTTACATGTGACGATGTGCTTTGTACAAAAGGAAGTTTAACCAAAGGTGTGTTGGATAGGTTCCTTAGTCACGGAATATGTAGTTTGGCGTATCGCTAGGATCGTCTCGAGTACTTGCGCGAGTACTCAATGTCTTGTGATTTTCGGTCTTTGAGAGCACATGAGAGGTCGGAGCTTAGGTTTTTGTTGGAGCTGTTGTACAGTAAGACCTTACTTTTGAGTCCGTGCGTGGAGCGTGCTGTAAAGGTCGAGATTAGTCTTGAAGTGAAAGATGTTGGTATCCATCTAGGTGGTGTGATCCCATATGTCCAAGAGGAAGTGACTTGGGAATTAGAGTCTTGCTTGCGCGAGCAATATTCGGAATTGTTCACAGCAGTGTGTGGTTTTGTTCGTAAATCCTAGCTGTGATTGTTCTTGGTAGAGCGATGGAAAGAATTGGGGGCGAATTCAGGTTTAAGGGGTAGAGTGTAATACCCATAATAGGACTCGGGAGAAAACCTAAAGATTTAAAGGATACGAGTAGTGGAAATCGAATCGGAGAAGAACCTAATAGAAAATAACCAATTAAACAAATAGAGAAGGGTTAGCGGTGAATTCCTGCCAACTTGGGCTCGGGCTTTGGCCCCAAAGGGCCCATATGTGGCCGGCCAGGGGGACACCCTTTCCCCCCTCCTAACCCTAGCCGCCTTTGCATCCCCTCCAACCGTGCGCCTCCTCCCCTCCACCCATGCGCCTCCCCTTCCTCCTCAAGCCGCAGCCCCTGCCTAGGGTTCTCAGGTTGCTGCACTCCTCCCTTGGCGCCTCCTCGCACCGGCAAACTCCGTTCGTCTTCCCGATTGTCGATTTGGAGATCGCTGGAGGTGGCGGCGTTGGAGAAGGAAGAAGGCGAGGAACGTGACCATCTTTGGGGAAGAGCTCGCTGGTGGGTGCTCGTCGTGCCCGGCAAGCGGTTCTTCAAGGGTAACCACGTTTTCCCTCGTTTAGATGCGTATTTAGTTGATTGTTGCAATGTCGGTTTTCTGATCCTCAGGACAGATTGTATTGGACAGGCGTTTTGTCATAGATAGGTGCAGATTCTGTTCTGAGCATCTCCTAGAAAGTTGTAGAGCACGTCCATAGCTTTCAATGAAGTGCTAGATCATATTATTTGGACCTCTACAGCAGAAGTTATGAATTATTTACTGTGACTGTCCTGCGAATCTGTCAGCATTTTGACAGGTTTTAGTGATCTGAACTTTGCGATCAGTTAAAGATAGAATTAGAGGATCTCAATATAACGAAAGTTGTAGATAATTATCGTAGCTTTCAGGGAAGCACAAGAACGCGAAATTTGGGTAAACGAGCTGAAAGTTATGTTAGTTTTAGTGCTCTGTCCAGAAAGTCTGACGTGAAATCGATGTCTTGTTAATCGGCTTGAAAGTGATTTTAGATGGCCGAATCAGGAAGCTCACCAACTAGGTTTAGTTGGGAAATTTGATAACCTTTCAATTAAGTCCAAGAACACATAATTTGGACCTATGTACAGAAAGATATGAATTTTAGAACTTGACTGTTCACAGAAGGTACAGAACAGCAATTAGAAATTTGGAGTCGGGATTGGGTTGCGAGCTATTGCTAGTTGTGTTTGTTTTTAGAATTCATGTGGTTCGTTACTGTGGTCTTAGTCTATGTTCTTGATTGAATTTAGGTGGGGAAGAGTACCGAGGCAGCACCAACTTCACGCTCCCAGTTCTCACGTGGTTAAGGCAAGTGCATTGTTTGATTCGTGGTTGTGTTTGATTGGTCATGATTGTGTCTTTCTCGATATGTGGTAGCATAGTGAGATTGTTGGCTTGATGTTGATTTAAGATTGATGGATGCGTCATATATGTCCATGCTCTATTGTTATATGTTTTCTTGTCTTGTGGTAATTTGATGATGATTAAATGATGAGCATGTGCATATCGAGATCATATTGAGGCTTGGTCATGTGGTGACCAAGTATGTTTCTTTGAGATCCCGTCATGAAGGTGACGGGCCGAGATCCTCACTCGTGGGTGTGGGCTTGAGGTCCCCGTTACTTGCGGAGTAACGGCAGTGGTCCCCTG
Source organism: Ampelocalamus luodianensis (assembly GCA_036346255.1). NCBI lineage: Eukaryota > Viridiplantae > Streptophyta > Magnoliopsida > Poales > Poaceae > Ampelocalamus > Ampelocalamus luodianensis. The sequence goes on along the minus strand of CM070628.1, from coordinate 36,991,249 downwards.
TGCGTGGCGCGCAAGACAGCATGGGCTATCTTGTGGCGGTCGATACTCGCGACATGTGTAATGCACACGAGAGAGTTAAAGTTAAAAGTCCTTGAGCATTGCATCGCATGTGAAATGTTTGTTGTTGATCTTACGTATATTGATGCTGATGTTATGGCTTCTATTTACGTTTATTTGAGTCTCGTGGACTCACCCTTGCTTTTGTTGTTATTTTAGGTATTTGAGCCAAGAACGACATGCATGGGGAAGTAGACTACTAGTCACACACATGCCACATGAACTAAATAAAGTTGAATGATCTTCAGATAGTAATTGTTATTAGTAAATGGGCGAGATGCTCAAAGGTTTAATATATCTTGTGTCTTGAGGTGGTTTAAGTGTAATAACGATGAGTAGTGGAACTATATACTTCATCTGATTCTTTGGAAATGTAGCATATCTTTGATTATCTTTTGATGTCTCTAGATGGTAGTTTGGTTAATTTATGATTCATTTGTATGTTGGAACCTCCGTGTAATTAACTTTACAAGGGAGGTTCTGCCGAAATTTATTAAGTTTGCTTTGATTAGAATTATTAGGGTTTGTTTAGTAGCATTCCAGGCTCATGTTGGGCTGGGGTGTTACAAGTTCGATTGAGAGGTGGAACAAGAGCTCCGTGTTCTATGTGCATGTTGTGTGGTTCGATACCAATGGGGAAGTTAGCCCAAGTGTAATACTCCGAGTTTCGTTCAGAGGGAGTTGAATCGGGAAAAATTGCGAGTTCTTTTTCCGGCTTTTGGAGCAGTTTCTGGGTTTGGGCCTCCGGCCAGGCCTTCCTTGCCTAGTGGCCGGCCAGCACCTCCCTCTTGGGCTTGGCCCATGCGCCTCCTCCAAACCCTAACCAGCCCTTTTCCTCCCCTTTTATTCTCCCTTGGCCGAACCCCCTCTTTTCCCCTTTGGCGTCGCCTCTCCCTCCTCCTCTCTTCCCCTCACGCCCTGCCCCTAGGAGTCGCCCCAATCTCCATTGGTGCTGGCCCCTACTGGTTTGCCTCCCCAACCTACCTTGGACCTTCTCCCATTGCGGTTGCGCAGGAGTTGAGGAGGACAGCAGCTCGCAGGGCAAAAGAGGTGAAAAGGAGGAGATCGTCTTCTCCGTGGTTCTTCTACCTACTCCTGGTTGCAGCAAGGGTAACGATGCCGGTCTCATTGTTTGTTTGTTGGTAGAAGCGATTTGGATTCATAATTGTTTAGGCAGACTCGCTGCGATTAAAAATCTGTTTCTGTCCAGTATGTTTCGGGCCCTGTTTCATGTTCTTAGGGGCAGAATTTGGGATTCTAGTCTCCTAGAGTTAGCTAGAGGATGTTCTTAGCTTTCGGTGGTCGCCGAGATCACCTCATTCCGACTTTCGAGTCAAAAGTTATGATAGTTTTATTATCTGCTGTCCAGAATCCTGACGGGGATTAGCAGTCTCTGTTTAGATTGATTTTTGGCCTAGTTAGAGGGTGATTCAAGGGTCTTGCCCATAACAAATTTTGAAGGTGATATCACTAGCTTTCAGGATTGATAAAGAACACCTCATTTGGATTTATAGATCAAAAGTTATGCACTTTTCATTGTGACTGTCCAGTTTGAAGGTATGTCTGTCCAGAGTTGTATGTCAGTTTATATCTTTAATTTTGACCCGTGTGCCACTTTTTGTTAAAGGCAAAATTTGAATGTCGTGCCAACTAGGTTATTGTAGGTAGTTCCATAAACTTTTCAGATTGTTAAAGAACACTCAATTTGGAGTTGTAGTTTAAAAGTTATGGATGTTTTAGTACTACTGTTTATTATGTTCGGACAGTTTTTGTACTGCTATTTCAAACAACTGTTAGCCTTTTAATTTGGCCAAATTGGTTTACCACGTCAACTAGAGTATTGTAGTTTAGTCAGTTAAGAAGCTACAGAAATTGGATTCACCTCGTTTCGACTTCCAGATCTTAAGTTATGCCACCATCGTGCCGCTGTCCAGAATTAAGTTATGACAGAATTGTTGATTTCAGTTTAAGTTTTGTATTAACGACTAGAGTCTTCAGGGAAGCGGTGTATAGCGTTGATTAGTAGAAATGGGTATTTTTCTGGTGTTCTTATTGAATGTATTTCATTGGTTAGGCGGCGGAGCTTCAATTTAGGAACGCCATATTTGCCCGCCTAACGCGTCTCAACGCGGAAGGCAAGTACTTTGTTAATCGAATGGTTGTGCATTGTGGTTATTGATATGATCGTCTTTGTGATAACTTTTGTGTAGTATGAAGTGAGATATTCATGTTTTGTATCTTGTGTTGAATTCATGATTAGAAATGATGGTAATGTTTAATTCAATAAGTTGTTTCATGCATTCATTATCATTTGCAGTCCACTGGAGTGGATGAGGAAGACCATCAATTCCAGGATGGTTGAGTAAGACCCATTAATTCCAAGATGGGCAATGTTGGACACCCGATGAAACGTTCTTCATACGGAAATGGATCCCGCATTTTTGTTAAGATGCGGGCTTGAGTGAACACCGACGGTGTTCACCGACTATACTGATATATGTGTGTGTGCATCCATTCCCTTGATTTTAAGCATTCATGTCATGTCTTCATATGCACTCATTTGTGTTATGACCAATGTTGATGCCGAGCATGTCTTATTCGTATTGATAAATGTTTTATTGATCATTGTACTTGCTGAGTCTTGGACTCACCCTTGCGTTGTTTTGTCTATTTCTAGGTGACCGTTGATGAGATTCTCTTGGGAGGAGTAGACACACACTACTTGTCTACATCACCAATTTCATGTTCAAGACATAATTCTAGTTAAATATTACATTCGTTAATCTTTGAATTGTAATAATTAAACTTTAATTGGAGAAGGAAGGATACCTTCTCTGCTATGATGTTGATTTAATCTACATGTGAACCTTCTTTAATGTTTCTCAAGTATTAAATAACTTAGAAGGTGAAGGAAGGATACCTTCACCATATCTTGATTATGTTAATCTTCATCGGTTGGTTGATATAATTATTTCATATTCTTCCGAAATGTGTAGATTGTTAGAATAACTAGGTGGCATCTTGGCTTCGTTTGGCAGGTGTTACACCAAGGTACATTGGGTTGTTTACACTTGGTTGGCGATCGCTAGGACCGTTCGGGTCCCTACGCAGATGAACGCAATTTTGGTATGTTCCGTGCCGAGAGGCACCGGGTGATCCGAGTTTGAATATTCGTTAACGTTGTGGACCATCGAGTAAGATCTTACCTTGAGTCTCTTCCGATGAGTATACCTAGAAGCGTCGGGACTAGTGTTAGGTCAAACGTCGCTTTTCGTCTTTGTGTTATGGTCTCATCACTCGAGAGATAGGCCACTTGGTAGTTGGAGTTTCGTGTCGCGAACAATATTCGGATTTGTTCGCAACTGCACGTGTTTGTCGTTGTTCTTTCTAGTCGTGATTTTCTTTCAGGAATGTCGGTGAGTAGATTCGGGACGAATCTGTTAAGGGGTAGAATGTAATACCCCAAATATCAATTGGAGAAAATATTATTCGGGAGAGGGAAATTTATTCAATATCGATTGTAACAAAGTTTAGAGATGGAATTAAGTTCAAAATTCAGAATTTTAGGAGAGGAATGGACCGCCAACCCATATTCGAGAGGAGAGGAGCCGGCCTTAGTGGCCCAAGGCCCATGAGTGGTCAGCAGCCCATTAGAAGGCAAGGGAGGGAGGGGACCAAACCTAGCCACCCTTGCTACAAGAGCCGCCGCACAAGATGGTGTGCTACATGAGCGACACGCTACCATGCTCGCCTCCGCCTGCTCCTCCTCTTCTTGGCGCCATCCTCCCTACTGTTGGCCATCGGGAAGAAGAGAGGAGAAGGGAAGGGAAGAAGATGAAAGGTGGGGGTGATCTTCGTGAGGAGTTCCAGCGTCATTCTTGAAGGATCGCGGTAAGGCTACGATAGCACAAACAAAAAAATATACCACGCAACCAAGGAACCACCGCAAGTCATAGATCACGAGATTACCACTAGACGCGCCGACTCGTAGCGGAAGTAGAGTCGATGTAGCGAGTTGATGCAGTCGTAGTCGTACTTGCTGCGCGTCTTCTCCTCCTACTCCGGTGAACGTCGCAAGTTCTCCTCCGGCTCCGATGAACGTCGTGAGTCGCGGATCGTCCTAGTGCTGATGCTTCGCAATAGCACCTCCAAGGTATCCACACGTACGGGGCAGGGACACCACGCGCAGGAGTGCTAGCGCCGGCGGCGTGGTTGAGGAGAGCGTGGCTATTAGGGTTTCGGGATTTCTTCCAGAAAGATTTTATCAATTATCACCCCATGCCACCGCCCCTCTATATATAGGCATCCATAATGGGTCCCGACTAGGAGGCCCATTAGGAACTCGAGGCCTATAAGAATTCGGATCACCATCCAAATCAAATCCTAGCCCTTTAAGTGTGTGACCCTATAGGTTCGTGTGTAATCGGTTGTGACTCGGAAACACTTTCCGGATCACGAGTCGTCGTGGTACCTAGCGGACATAACGATTCCGAACATACATGTAATATATCGGACGAACTTTAACGCAATATGATCTACGACTGGTCCTTATCACTTACGACAGCTCAGATTTAGTCACGGCGTTCATAATTAGTTATAATCAGTTCGTAACTCCTTACGACCGATTAGTATCTAACTACGACCGTTTGCAACTCCACGACCATTGGTGATTATGTTCGAGTAGTCTTCGACTAGGTCGCATCTCCATACGACTTGACCGTCTACGACCTCGGCAACTAAACGACTGCTTATGTATTCTCTCTTTGCCTCACGACATCCGGTTGAACTCGGGTGAGATAATATGTCATCCATGGAGTGTTCAATACTTTCGATCAAGTGTCGAATAACTTCATGTGGTCGACACTTGACCACTAGTGGCATGGCCATGCACTTTCTTTATTCGACCACAACGAGGGCCCAGAGACATCTCTCCCGTTATGTTAGGAGGGCAAATCCATATCCGACCAGTCACATTCCTCCGCATGTTTCACAAAGATACCCAAAGCTACCTTTATAACTACCGATTCATGAGTAGCGTTTGGCAACCCCTAAGAGTGCTATTACACATGTAGAAAACTATGCCGATCTGTGTCCGAGGATTATACATCATCATTGCTTGAGACCAACTAACGACACATAGAATCATAACAATCTCAATAGTGTCTCAAGGTGGGTCTTATCCAACACTATGTTCTCTAACATGTGTCCACATTATTGATTCGATATCTCTATATCCATGACCGGTGAAACATGGTCATCAATCAATACATGTACTAGTCGTAGAGTCACTGGTGTTCCGACCAGTGACATTCGACCAAGGATACTTTTAAGAACGATATCATATAAGATAAAGAGTTTCACCAACAAGTCACATACTCATTGATCTATATAACTGATGATTCATTCAAGGAACAAGATAACATATTATCAAATGTTATGAACATACTGAAATACAATCATCTCTATGATTGCCTCTAGGGCATATTTCCAACAATTCTTGTGGTCTCCAAGGGCAGCGAGGCTACGGGTTTGGGAGCATCATCGTTGCCTGCTAACGCGTCGCATCGCGGAAGGCAAGTACTTTGCTAATATTAATGCTTGTGATTGATGAATGCTTAAATGTTCATGTTGTGGTATCTTATGATACGTGAGAAGGTGAAAAGTCCATGTTCGTTCATATGTGTTGATTCCATGTTTCGAGATGATGTCTTTCATTGTTCAAATTTCATTCCATGCATCCATAACTCATGTTTCCTCCACAGGAGTGGATTGTAAGTCCCACCATTCCAATGTGGGCAGATTTGGATATTCTCATGTCCCGTCCACGGGAGTGGATAGAAAGACCCATCAATTCCAGTATGGGCATATAAGACCCATCAATTCCAGTATGGGCAGATTTGGACACCTCTATGAAACGTTCTTCATACGGGACTTGGATCCCCGCACTTTTGTTAAGGTGCGGGCTTAAGTGAACACCGACGGGTGTGTCACTCGCTATACCGGTATAAGCACGTGTGCAGTCCTTCCTTCGATTACTTCCATTCATCTCATGCATTCATAAATATTCATGTGTTGTATGTTTAGAAACTGTGAAGAGGTGATCTTGTTCATATTGGAGGTCTGTTCTTATATTCAATGTACTTGTTGAGTCTTGGACTCACTCTTGCTTTGTTTATTTGTTTTTAGGTGACCATTGATGAAGTTTCTCTTGGGAGGGAGTAGACACGCACTACTCAAATATATTTCACTCTACACTAGATTCAATAACAGAATTGTTATTGTCTTTCATTCGTTATTTGTTGGATTGTAATAACTAAACTTAGACATGGATGGTAACTTCCTTTCGAGGAGTTTGTTTAAATAATTGTTTATGTTCATTGATCCTTCGTTGTTCATTGATCATTTGTTGATAGGTTTATCTTAGTGGATCCATTATAACATTCCTGTTATGTTCCAACTGATGTTGATCTGTTTAGCTTAGTTGATGAATTATTGTCGAAGTTATTCCACTGTATGATATTATGTTAGGTTTTTAGGTAGCATTTTGGCTTTCGAATAGTCAGGGTGTTACAGGTTTCCTATTCTACTAATCCGGTCTTTTTCTCCATTCACCTAGACCGATAAAGAAAGAGAAATGTTCTATTTACTAGCTACCTTTGCTTTGACTGAGATGATGTGCTTTAGAGTTCTTTCGAATATTTCCATTGACAACCCTATCAACATCTTGACAAAATGAGTTAGTGCAAGACACATGGTTATCATAATTACCAAAATATTACACATGGGGCCTAGATTCTTCAGCTGCGGCACCGCATCCTCCAGCACCATAGCAGTGGCCATGCTCTGAGTCTGAGAAGGAGTGTCACTTTTCGTCGCCGCCACCGTGCCGCGTGCTTCGTATTCGTCCAGTGCTAAGGTCTTGCGAGACTGACACTGAGGGAGTCCGAGGAGGGAGAGGCCAGTGAACTTAGTACAGGGCGGTGGTAGAGATTAGAGTTAAAGGCGGCGGCGGAGGTTAGGGTAAGGGGTGGAGGATGGGCTTGTCACGGGTGGAGGGAATGGTCTTTGGGAGGAGAAGGCCGAGGAGGGCGTGGCACGGGAGAGGAAGGCGCTGTCGGGAGGAGGGGAGGCGCGGGGAGGAGGGGCGGCGCAGGGAGTGGCATTGGGAGGAGGAGCAGTCACGGGGAGGATTTTTGGGAGGGGATTTGGTGGAGGCGTGGCTCTAGTTTTTCACCTTCGCGCCTAAACATAAAGCTTTTCAGAATATATATAAGCAGTAAATACTTTTACCGATACCTAGACTAGACACGTGACTGACTGGTGGTCCTACGAGTGAGCGCTACCCAGCCAACTTTAAGTCGTGACTACTTTGAATGTACTCAGCAAGCCATGGGGAAATGTATACAAATAGTATTCATGCAAGGTTTGAACAAAGGTTAGTTGTATGGCTCTTTTACAGAAAACAACATTTATGATAAATACAATAAATAGATTAAAATGCATAATTCAAAAGAATAGTAAATAAGTAAACAGTTTCTTTGAAACAACCAGTGAACTTCCCATTCACTTCCCAACCAAACCAATGATAAGTGAATCACCCATTCACCCATCAACACAAACCACCAAGTGAATGACCTATTCACTAAACAAACATTATATTCATCAAGTGAACTTCCCATCCGCACTCCGACTCATTTTTGAAGAAACTCTATCTCCCGTATGAAATCCCTAAGCACGTCCATAACTGTGGACACGGCTATTCAAATAGTTTTACACTCTGCAGAGGTTATACAGCTTTACCCATAAGAGATAGATCAACTTATAATGTTCGTTTAACACACTTCCGAGGTGTGCGACTAAGTGATCATCACAAGGCTTTTACAAAGCTCCTTCTTAACCCAGTTTTGCCCGCTAAGGTTTCAACACTCAATGTCTTTCCAACCAGACAGGGGCCCCTCTTGCGCCACTGTGAGAATACATTTCCTGTAACCACGCTTCCCACGACAGAACCAAAATTAAGACATTGCTAATTAGTCAGCCAGGTCCCGCCCATATAGGACATGTGGTTGTACGGTTAAGGCCCAGTTCAATGGCGTACAAAATTATGTCCTTGACAAGTAACTCAGGCGAGACTACCACAACAAAAATGTGCTAAATCCACACCCCCACTATCCACCAACCACTCGCCCGAGTGAAAATCATTTTGTTTAACTAAGACCAATGACAAACCCCATCATGGCACACAAATTTTAACAAGAGTGGCTCACCACAACGATTCCATATTTCATTAAGTCAAGATTAATTATTATGACACATGTGATGACAAAAACCCATCGTAACTAAGCAAGACTAAGCATCTGTACGATACCCATGTTGATAATACAAATATGTCCAACTAAAATTGTAATACCCCAAATTTCAACTAGAAAGATTAATGTTCGGGACAGCGAAATTCATTCAATTTTGATTGCTTCATAGTTTAGAATTGGAATTAAGATCGAAAAATTCCAGATTTAGGATGGTTTTGGGTCTTGGGCTTCCGGCCCAAGCCAAGGGGAGCCTTATTGGGCCGACCTCAATGGGTCAAAGGGGGGAGGCGCCTCTTCCCCCAACCCTAACAGCCGCTCCTCCTGGCTCTCCCCATCTCCTCCCCATTCTCCACTCCTGGCGCCGCCTCTCCCTATGGCGCCGCTGGCCTCCTGCTCCACCAGCCCCGGCCTCCTCTCTCGGGTGTCGTCGGCACCGCCGGTCCCTTGCGCCCTCCCCTCTCTCCCGCGCGTCACCCCAGCTCCAGCGTGGCTGGTCCATAGCGCCGCTCGCCTCTAGCTCTCCGGCGTCGCCTGCGCCTTTGCGGCCCTCGGCCCACCTCCTGGTTGCTGCGGTTCAGCCTGCGTGGCTCGACTCCCCTGGTTCTTGGCGCCACCACCGCCGGCTGTGCCCGCGCCCTCGGCTCCTCTCCCAGCGCCTCCCTCTGCACCGGTTGGCCCGGCGCCACCACCTTCGGTCTTCCCCTGGCACGACTCGCCCCTTCTGGCTTGGCCCCGCCCGGGTCCCCACTAGGCTCCGGCCCGCGCCGCCTGGTTCCGACTCCGGCTCGCCCTCGCGTTCCCGGCCCTGTGCGTGCCTGCGTCTGTGCCCCTACCCCTTGGTGCGTCGGTGGCTCAGCCGGCCCGGCCTGCGGTCGCCGACCCTTGCTCCTCTTGTTCTACCCAGCAGGCTAATGGCTTCCCTTTCCCCCTTTATACTTTCAATGTGTAAATGTGTGCTTCGATTTAACCACTGATGTTTGATGTTGTTGGTTTACATGCAGATTTTACGGTTTGTTCTTGAGTCATTCACTGATGTGGGTTTTGCTTTGTGCTCATGCATGTGGAATGGGATTGGGGTGGACTGTTGTAGTCGGTTCTCGCCGCTGAACTGAGGATGAGCAACCGGATGTTTAGGGATTAGCTACGCTCCTGTCAAGTGAAAGGTAATATGCTAGGTATTGGGAGAGTATTGAAATAGCAGTCATGTTGATTCATAGATTAAACATTGTTAATGACCGAATCAGAGTTGTTCGCCATTATGAAAGTTGTAGGACTTTGTCTTAGCTTTCCAGATTGTTAAAGAATTCTATTATGGGATTAGACAATTAAAAGTTATGGTTGTTTTGATACTGCTGATCTTAATGTCTATCAATTTCTGCCAATAGATTTGAGCCGTGGGCCAAATTTTGTTGAAGTCAAAATCTGAGATGTTGTCTAACTAGACTATTGTAGTATCATGTCTTAGCTTTTCAGATTGATAAAGAACACTAAGTTTGGTTCAGCCAATTAGAAGTTATGTCTTTTATCGTGCTGCTGTCCAGTTTTAGTTTCTGCTTTTTCGTCGTCATAGATAATTAGATTAATTATCTAAGCCAAGGATCTTGGGGGTTCGTTGGATCGTGCTAGCAGCGTTATTTTTTGTCTTGTTACGCTTGTATTGAGTACAATACTTGTTGTAGGAGGAGGGTCTTCGGGTTTAGTGGCACCACCTCTACATCCTCATGTGTTGCCGCGCGAAAGGCAAGTACAATCGAACTGTAATGTATGATTATTTGTTCGAATTGGTTGTATGCTTAACATGGCTAAATTCTATGACTTGTGAGTGAATTCATTGTACATGATTCGGTTCATGGTTATTATTGCATTGCCTCTATGACAGAATGTCTTTCTTTACATTTCCTTCATTTCATATGTTCATGTTTCAACCACGGGAGTGGTATTGAAAGTTCCATCATTTCAATATGGGCACAGTATTACTTGTTTCCTACCATGGTTGATATCCATTGTTTCGTTGAGAGTATGTTTCATTACAATATATTCAATCGTTTATTTGATGTTCATGCCATGACTGAATACTATAGTCTATGAGTAGTTTTCAATGATTTCTGTCCGTTCCATGTATGTGAATTCATGCTTCTTGAGATTTCATCTTACATATTCACATGTTCATTCCATTCATTCATTGTTCATGTTTCTTCCACGGGAGTGGAAATAAGACCCATCAATTCCAGTATGGGCACGTAAGACCCACCATTTCAATGTGGCCAGATTTGGATCACCGTACGAAATGTTCTTCATACGGGCTTTGGATCCCCGTATTTTGTTAAATACGAGCCTAAGTGAGCACCGACGGGTGTGTCACTAGCTATACCGATATAAGCAGAAGTGTAGTTCATTCATTCCATTCATTCATATGTTCTTTCAGTTTTGTGTTCATATTCTTTAATGACACTATGTTGTTCATATTCATTGTAGTTCATATTATTCCTTGTACTTGCTGAGTTTTGAACTCATTCTTGCTTGTGTTTGTTTATTTTAGGTGAACGCCGATGAGGGCATTCCTGGGAGGGAGTAGACACACATGATTCATTCACTTCACAATATTCAAGCTCAATAATATGATTTTATCCCTGTCTTTCTTTCGTTAAGTGATGAACTGTAATAAATAGAGTTTGATGATGGATGATATCTTTCTCTATGATAAGGTTGATTAAATAACTGCTTGTGATCCTTGATTACTCCTTTGATATAACTATCATAGTGGATTCAATAGACTTGAATAATTGGAATTTGTGAACTGTTGTTGGATTCAGATTTTATTCCCGCAGTCGTTCTAATAGATGTTGGACTTATTATGCTAATTGATGAGTTACTGTTGATATTATTCCGAATTGTTGTTGTATGTTAAGTTCTTTGGGTAATATTTTGGCTTTCGAATAGCTAGGGTATTACAAAAATTATCCATGCTAAGGTGACAAAGGATTCATGACATTCAAATAATCAATGGAAGCATAATGACAACAGGTAATAACTAATCCCAAAACAATTTGTATAAATATAGTATGCAATTGTATAAAACAATATACTTTTGAAATCATAGGTTCAATATGATCAAAGGACCATGACTTGCCTTGGAATAAATCCTGGGATTGATCTTGATCTTGAGGTACTCTTCCTTGCTCAAAACTTCCCGAAGTATCGACGTCTACTCGCAAACAAGCAAATAAACCAAATAAATAAATAACAGAGAGAAAACAAACTCCAAAAAAATTAAATAAAAACCTCAAATAAATAGATCTCGAATTTAGATGAATTTAGAAATTTGAATAGGCTCAATCGGAGTTCGGATGCAAAAGATATGGGCTTTGGAAGATTAAAATCATATAAAATACTGAAAATCGGGATTTATGGATTTACTGGAATTACTTTTCTGAAGGAAAAGATAATTATGACGTAGGCTGATATCATCAAGGAATTTTAGCTGAAAACAATTAAAAAGAAATTGAATTTGACACGTGGGGCCCACTGTCAATGAGATGGTGTATGTGGACTAAGTTTAAGGACTTTTGGTTCGGGAGGAAATTTGGATATGCCATATGGCTGCTGACGAGGACGTTGACAAGGCTACCACATGGGACAGAGGGGTGATATGGCGCTTAGCTGGCATGCTGACTCGGCACAGAGGAAACCAAGAGCAACAGGAGCAGCAGCCATGGCTAGATGACAACGTCGACGGCGATCCGTGGCGAAAGAAGTCCACTCGAGGAGCAAAACGGGACGCTGAGAACTTGGAGATGCTCTGGGAGGTGATGCTTCGGCACGAACAACAGTGGGTCATCGGCAGCGGCGAGCTCCACTGCTGCAGTGACATCGGTGAAGGAGTGGCGCCCGAAGAGATTGGAGATGAGCACCGCTCAACGAAGAAGCAAGGATCAAAGAAATAAACTCGGAATGACCGGAAGTTGACCAGAGCAACAGCAATTCGACATTGTCCGAAGATGGAGAAGAACCACGGAGGCGGCGGCTCGGCGGCAAGGAAACCAAATTAGAGGTGGGGATAGGATGAGATCAACTAGGAGCACGTGATGACGCACTTGAAAGTGCTAGAAGCTCACCGGAGATGTAGATCAGAAAAGAGAGGCAGCGACCAGTTTGATGACGAAAACGAAAATGACGAAGCGACGGTCTTCGGGAGAAGATGATGAGAGCACGGTGAATCTTGCGTCGATGCGAAACTAATGACCGTGGAAGCTCAGGTAGACGTGCTCCGATGGCGATGAAATCCGGCAGAAAGGCTTCGGTGGTCACTCTGTTCTTTGGTCAATTGCGGTGCAACCAAAGTGAAACCTAGACCGAGAGTTTAGGGTTTCAGGAGAGGAGATCGATGTGCTCAAATCGACATGGTTGGCTCGCTTTAAATAGCCGGAGGAGAGGAGTCCACAAGGGAGCCGACGCTACTAAGGCGTGGTGGAGCTGGACTCCAACTCGTGAAGAAGAAGGAGGTGAGGAAAGAGGTTGGCCGGTGGGTCTGCTTGGCAGAGAAACAAGGAAAAAGAGAGGCAGCGCTAGCTCGGGCTGGCTGGGCTGGGGTGCGCTCGCGCGGCTTGTGCTGGGTCGACACACAAAGGAAAACGGAAGCGGCCGAGAAGAGAAACGGCCAAGCAAATGAGATCGGGCTAAGAAAAAGGCTGGGCCAAGGGAAGGATAATTGAGCCCGAAGACAAACTGAGATTCTTAATTAGTTTTCCTTTTTAGAAAATAACAAAAAAGACAAATGGAAAATGGAAAATAGCAAATGCATTCGAAAAAAATTCTAAAAGAATCTAGAAAATATATCCAAGCACATAGAATCCAAATAAAATAATTTTGATATTAGTTGATGTTGACATTAATCATATTAAATTATTTTTGAACTCTAAAAATTCCAATTAAGCTTTAACTTTACCAGAAAAATTCAAATGGTCACTTTTTACTTTTAAAACTTCAACAACATACCAAATTTTGGGATGTTGCAATGATCAAGTAGAAAACAAAAGTTAATTAATAGCTTGGAAGAAGTTATTACTCAAACAATTTAACTTTGTCTTCGCATAATCTAGATTCATTATTTCCAGTGGCATTCCTACTATACTATAGTCTGAAGCATTATATTGCACTTAAGCTTATCATGGCCAAACTATATCTGCTCTGATTTCACTCCCCCAGTCTCCTCGTGGAATCTTTTAAGTCTTGTGTAGGAGTTTTGTTAGACTACTAAAAGTGAGCATATTGGTTCTGAGGAATTCCTATTATGGATTCATGTTTTTTCCCTTTATGTATCCTCTAGCTCAGCTAATATCCTACCTCTGTTTCTCTAAACCTTCTCTAGTTCTTTATATATCCTCACCTGTCAAGTTCAAATATTGTAAACATTTCTTGCCATGGTAGTATTTACTTTTGTAGTTTCACAATGAGATGGTATTTGATACTGATTTCAAAAAAATATAGTTGTACTATATTTATTGTAAATTTGTAATCATATAGTGCATGAAACATACTACAAAACAAATGTATCGAGATGTGTAAATATTGAACATCAAAAGTATAATAGTTACAGTTTTGAACATATAGCCCCGATCTCCAGACACCACTTAGCATGTTGGTTGTACATAGTTGGAAACTTGGAACTATAGTTTGATCAAGTGAACAATGGAAATACTCCTGATGTTCTGGTTTGGTAATTATGCCTTGTTTACCGCCATTTACTTTCGGTATCAACTGACTCCAATAATGGATTCGTTATGTTTAGCAACTCAAGATGAACTAAACTGAACTAAATTTGTTGCTCGAATGCAGTAGCAGAACCAAAGACAATCACTTAGGCATCAAATTAAAAACAAGTGATTCTATATTTCTATCTTTCATATTAAGTAACAAATTAACAATTATCAAACCTCCTCGTTCATGCTTGTAGTAGCACATTGTTTATCCTTTAGATCCAAATCCAACTCATCAACAAGTGATGCTATCTTCTCCTTAGAACCTGAAATATTAAAATGACATGAAGTTAGTAAACTAAAGTTGGAAGCGGTATAAACTATGAGCTAAATAACTTATTATTACCTTTCCTAGATGAAGTTGTCCAGTCCTTGGTACAAATTAGAGCCTCAACCACCTTGGGCTCTAGTCGACTACGAAATGGATCAACAACACGCCCACCAGCACTAAAGGCCGACTTTGAAGCAATGGTTGATACTTGAATAACTAACACATCATGAGTTAGTCGTGAGAGAACAGGAAAATTCCTTGGTGTTTGTTCCACCATGACAATATGTTAAACTCTACACCTTTACTAGTAGTATCAACCCACCGAATTGGTTTTTCTTTAAGGTATAGCTCCAATTCATTTGTATCACAACTGGTCGCAGCTGCATCCCCATACAAGAACTGTTCAATGTCATGAAGACCCAAGCCGGTATCACCATGTGGATGAAAAGGTCCTTCTTCATAATTAGGCTTTGAAGCTTTAGGAGTGCTGGACAGGTAAGCTTGAAATAATTTGTTCACAGCATCCATGAAGCGATTAACTTTATGGGCAGCTCTCTCATGATAAATCCTCGCCATAAAATATTTCACCAATTTTTTCTTGTATCTAGGATCAAGAAAGCACGCCACAGTAAGAGCTATGTTGGACTTACCCCAATACTTGTCATATTTAGCTTTCATGGCCTCTGCCATACAAAAAATAGTGACATTAGCACTTTCACACCATTCTGCAAGTAACATCTTAATCTCACAAAATTTCCACCAAAAGAGGTTTGTTGTTGGATATTGATTTTCAGAAAATATCACAGCGGTATCATTCTACAAACACTTGCATAGTGCATCCGCCATATACCATTCCTCATTTGTCGGGAAACACTTCTCATATTTACCCCCGTTCAAAAACAATAGCCTTTCAAAAGCCCTCCTATAGTAAATAGCATAGTTTAACATTTCATATGTAGAGTTCCACCTTGTAGGCACATCAATGGAAGACTGGATTTATTGTCTAAGTCGCATTCTGTTGCACACTTCTGAAATTCCTCTCATTGCAATGGAGAATTCTTCGCAATAATAATAGTAGCTCTAATATTCTGAACTGAAGATGCAATTACTTTCAAACCATCTTGAGCGACAAGGTTTAGTATGTGACATAAATATCTCACATGAAAAAAAGCACCATCACATACCAAGGGACAACACTTATTTAGCTCCACCACAACTTCTCTAACACATTTATCATTAGATGATGCATTGTCTAAAGTGAGAGTACATAACTTCTTCTCAATGTTTTAAGACATGACACACTTGACAAATTTAGTTGCTAGATTAGTTCATGTATGGTTCCCTTTTCACATGAATGAATTTAACTATTCTTTTTTGCTAATGCTAGTTATCATCAATCTAATGCACAGTGATGTACATATAACCTTTATTTTGATTAGATGTTCATATGTCCATAGTTGTAGAAAATCGATAAGAAAGATATTTTAGTTGTCCATACAACTTCTTCTTTTCATCTCCAAACATTTCCAATATTTCTTCTCTAGCGGTTGTGCGACTCTTGAACAAAAAACCAAGATGTAGAGACTTGATAAAAAACTAACATTGTCCAGAGACATGCAATGTCACTTTTGATGAGACTAGCCACTGAGCTAGATCCGACATTTAGGTGATACACAGTGACGTAAAGCATTTTTGTGGAGGAAGATGATGACGGTCGATATTTGTCCTCCACTCGCTTCGAGGCTCTGTCCAAGTTCCGAACTCGCACGATCGCTTCCACCTCCAATGAGGCTCCGCCGCATCTTCTTCATCGCCAGATCGGAGGTTGAGGAGATATTGTCTCCCAGCGCTCCACTTCATATTCGAGAGGCATCATCCTCCTGATCGGATGATTGGTAATCTTAATGAGCGAGTCACTCGCTCCGTATCACGATCCAAGTCTCTACTCTCATTCTGCATTTGTTGCTTCTTTCGAACCCCGCGATATATCATGCGCGTTATCGATTCGATTTGGGTTAATGCCATGCATGAGGAGTTAGAGAATTTTGAGAGGAATAAGGTCCTGAATCTAGTAGAACCTCCTAGTGGTCATAATGTGATAGGAACTCGCTGGGTGTTCAAAAATAAACAAAATGAGGATGGTTCTGTGGTTAGAAACAAGGCTAGATTGGTAGCTCAGTGGTTTTAGCCAAGTTGAGGGGTTAGACTTTGATGAGACAGCTAGATTGGAAGCCATTCGTGCTCGCTTGCATTTGTCGCTCTAAGGGCTTTAGATTATATCGGATGGATGTTAAGAGTGCCTTTTGAATGGTTTTATAGAGGAGGAAGTGTATGTTAGACAACCCCTGTGCTTTGAGAATCCCAAGCATCCACATCATGTTTTCAAGCTATCCAAAGCCTTGTATGGTCTTAAGCAAGCCTCTAGAGCATGGTATGATAGACTTAAGAACGCTTAAGAATGATTTTGAGATGGGTAAGGTAGACAAGACCTGCTCATCCTTAGGCGTGGCAATGACTTCACTTGCTCGATTTATGTAGATGATATTATCTTTGGTGGTTCTTCTCATGCTCTTGTTTCCAGCTTTTTCGAGACCATGTCCGTGGAATTTGAGATGAGTATGATGGGAGAACTCAACTACTACTGGGCTTCAAATCAAGCAATGCAAGGAAGGGATATTCATCCATCGGACAAGTACACCAAGGATCCGCTCAAGCGCTTGAGAGATCAAGTCGATCGCCACTCCATGGCGATTTCGATCGCTTTGGATCCGATGAGGAAGGAGAAGCCATGGATCAACGCGAGTCTCCACTTTTGGCCTCGCCTGCAGGCGAGGTTTCAGCGCCTGAGAGACTTCCCATCGCCAGGTCATAAACGCATCTTCGTGTATTTACACTCTACCCTCCAGTATGGCATTTGGTATTCCCGCCGCCGCCCTTGTCCATTCGGGGTTTTGATTGATTCTCGATTTGGTGTCACGGCTAGATAGGAAGAGTACCTCGTGCACTTGTCACTTCCTAGGCACTTCTCTTGTCTCTTGGTCTTCTAGGAAGCAATCTTACATTGCACAATCCATCTTGAGTCAATATGTAGTACTAGTTGTTGTAGTCGATTTTGTGGATGGTGTCCACTCTTAAGGATTTTGGGTTGGCTTTTGATAGTGTTCCTCTTTTCCGTGATAACACTTGCGATTAACATTGCTAAAAACCACTGCAACACTCTAGGACCAAGCACATAGACATTCGCTATCACTTTCTTAGAGATCATGTCGAGAAGGGTGATATTGTGCTACATTTAGTGTGAGTCAGAGGCTCGCTTGGTCGATATCCTCACCAAGCCTTTAGATCCAACTAGGTTTGCCACCTTGAGAAGTGAGTTAGGGTAATTTATCCCACGGTTTGGTTTGAGGGGAGTTTGATCTTTTGCTTTTACCTTGTTCATTTGATCTTTTCTTGATCTTCTTTTGTTCTTTTGATCTTTTTAGTTTGTGTGCATTTCATTGTTTCATCTGCATTCATTGATGCATTGTTATATAAGCTTTTACGCTTGTCTTTTAAAATTGATGAAGCTTTGCTTATTACCTGCTTGAGCTTTTAGTATTTCAATTCGCCAATGCCATGTCTAGTTCCTTGACTTGCTAGAATTATCATGCTTTCACATGTGTGCTAAGTCTTTCTGTGAATGAGCTAGAACTTTAAGACAACCTGAACTAAAAACTGCAATTTGTGGATGTTTTAGCTAGTTCGCAATTAGTGCTCCTTTTATGACATTGGTTGTTAGCT
This sequence comes from Ampelocalamus luodianensis, assembly GCA_036346255.1. NCBI lineage: Eukaryota > Viridiplantae > Streptophyta > Magnoliopsida > Poales > Poaceae > Ampelocalamus > Ampelocalamus luodianensis. The sequence continues at coordinate 36,973,076 of CM070628.1, read as the reverse complement.
CTTGAATCTAGTATTGATCATTACTTGAGCTTCTTGTTCTTTTGAGAATCTAAATCTGCTCTTGTGAACAAAAAAAGGGAGGTCTCTTTTGTGCAAAACTGATCTCACCAATTCTTTCTCATGAGACGGCTTGCCATAGCACTAGGCATGAACTCGGGGAGTTTTGGATGACCTAGATCATTCTTTTAAGCTTTTTGTGCTTAAGATGGTCGCATGCAAGGCTTGAGATCTAGCACGTGGATAAGAAAATGAATTTTCAAATGGGTAGAAGCTTAGGAAGAGTTTGTGGATGGCTCCTAGTCCAGGATCTTCTTCACTAAGATATACCTTTCATCAACTTCAATATTCCTTTGCAAATGAAAATCTGTTGAAAAATGAGCGGTTGAGACAATTTGAGCAAAATAATTCAATTTAGGACTTGTTTGTCTCTTAATGTGGTCGTGTTAGCTTCTTTGTCTCACATTGACATTTTGACACGGCCAGTTTCATTTTAGGATCTCTGTTGATGAACTTGCTAGATTTGAAACTTTGCTTAAAATGCTAAAATTCATTGCTTTATATTGAGCCTTCTTGCTTTAGCTTTGTTATATATGTCTTATCATGATCTTGCTAGCGCATTCAGTCGATATGGTGTTTATGCAAAATTTTGAGATGCTAGCTTGTTCTTTTGGGTAATCTCAAAGCTTCTTGTAATCCAAAATTGAAAAATACAAAAATATGAAGCCACTCCATTGCATTTCATGCATGCTCCTTCTTATGCTTTTTCCTCATATTTGTTATCTCCGAACGAGAGGAAGGCGTGTTTCCTGATGACTCCATTGTCAAAGGGGAGAAGATAAGAAGATATTTCAAAATGTGTAAGGGAGAGGATTTAAAAGTATTACAAAGAGGGAGAAAATTGGAGAATTTGAAATTTTCTAAATTTGAGGATCATAGTGAGGGGAGTTTCTTATTTGCATTCTTATGGTCTTATTGCTCTTTCGAACTTGAATTGCAATTCTTGAGCCTCACCATGATCAAAGGTCATTTTGAACAATTGTTCTTTCATATGGACCTTAAGTGAGATTTTTGACTCTTCTTTGAAATTGAAGCTTTCTTGCTTTCTTTTGCCTTATCTCACTTGCCGATGCTATTCAAAGCTTGGTCATTTTCATTGCTTTCTCTTGCATATGGACCAAGTTGTGCCTTTGCGCGTAACGTTGAGTTTTTACTTTTCAAACTTCAAAACTTGTATTTGTTGGGAATTGCCAATGTGATCATCAAGGGGGAGATTGTGGATATCATGGGGATATGCTCATGATCTTAGGATGATGTGTCAACAAAGTACTCATGCTCAACCATAATAAAGGGATATTCATGCATAACTAGTGCAAAATAGAATTTTCTCAGGCTAGCTTCAGCATCAAACCTGTAAGTCTAAACAACAACATTACTTTTTCCATCTTTATCAATCTCAAATTGCAGCTGTTGTTGGCCTTGCTTTACGGCATGCTTGAATCCTACATGATTCCACAATGCCTTCGCTCCCCCTTGAGGTCTCAGCTCGAGCTTTGTGAGGACATTTCTTGCATTTTGCCCAAACTTGTTTCTCCTCCAAACCATCTTTCGTCTTAACGGTCACCAAGTACTTAGAGTAGTACTCCAAAACCTTGGAGGTACACTTCTTCTGCTTCTTCACAGCAAGCTCAACTTCTCCCATGCAAGTCCCTTCATCTACTTTAACACGTCCTACACCTCCCATGGTTGTGGCTGCTCACATACCACCAATGCACTAGCATTCGGTGGCGGTGACGTTGGCACCGAGTGGCTCGTACCAACTATTGTGGTAGTAGCCGCAGGGGATGCTCTTGTGCTTGCACAAATGCTCGCACTTTCACTTGCAGTAGTCATCTCAAATTCTCAATACCCTACAAATAGCAATAAAGCCAACAAATGAGATGTAATATAGGCATATAGCAAGTGAACAAGCAAGTAATGAGTTTTATGAAGCATGATAACATTAATGAGAATTTGCAAATCTCGTTCTTTGATTGTTCTTCACGCTTTTGTAATTTCATTTGCAAGGAGCTGTTTCTCATCCTTTAAAAAATGCAATGGCATGTTTCAATTTGCAAAAAAACTATGGTTGTTCTTCCTCTTTGTTTCATCTGGAATTCTTTAGCACTTAGCGGTTTCTCTTTAGGAGCATAATGACATTCATGCATATTGTTGTTCAATAAAACAATAGAATAAGAAATTCCCCTAAAAATAATAGAATAAGAAACACACATGCAAAATTATGATACACATCCTCTTCATGTTTCTTTCATATATAATTTTGTCTGCAAGAATTAAACATTACTACAATTTGAGGGTGTAAATTTGTAGGTTTCATTTTGGGCTTGATGGTGTGGAGAATATCTGTTTTTGTTGACTCGCTTTGTTATAGTGAAAGACATTGACACCATATAATTTGGTAACTTGGAGAAAGTACAGACAGCGAAACCCAAATATTCATGGAATTCTAGTACAACAAGAGCCATAAATGAATTGTGCAACCATGAAAAATCCAATCTTTCATATCAGTCCGGTGACTATTTTGTTTGCTTGAATATATCCATCTAAAAACGATGAATTCTACCTGAGACCATGATGTTTACACAAAATTTACAAGTGCGGAGCAGGATTGACAATGCTATGAAGGAGCAAGAGGCTACTCAAATACTCAAGTACTCAACATAAAGCATCAACAATTCAACAGTTGCTTCAAAGTTCAACAAAATCACTAACCTCTTCACTATGTAGTTGGAGGATGAGGAGGGACTGAGGGAGGCGTGGGAGAGGAGGTGCGGCGGCGAGGGAGGAGGGCGGCGGTGGCGGCGAGGGAGGAGGGAGGGGGAGGGCACAGGTGGGGAGAGGTGTAGCTGAGGATTGAGGTGGGACCGCAGGAGAGAAGGGGAAGGGGGGTGGCGGTGGTGGCAGCGAGGGAGGAGGGACACGACGGTGGCGACGGCGGTGTGGGTTAGGGTTAGGTGAGCTGCCATCAGGGACGCACGGGAGGGGACGGGGGATTGGGAATTTGGGAGATGCGGAATTTGGTCCTCTGGACGACTGGACTTATGGAGTACGCTCGACTGAGCTGGGTTGTGCTCTAATTCATATAGTAATCATATAGTTTTCGGATAGCTCCGATTTATTTTCCGGATAGCTCCTTCCCGAATCCGTATCCGATAAAAAATATCTGGATTTGAATCTAACTAAAAACCAGATATCCGAAAAAAAATGCTCCAAATGGTATCCATATTTATTCGATGGGTCGATCGGAACTATCGACTCTATTTGACCCCTATTTGTTGTATCGCAAGTGGGTGACGGTCGAGATTTGCGTGACCCCTGTGGCACTGGTTGGGCCGGATTTAGTTTGTGGTATTATTTGGTACCGGGCTAAAACGTGTGCTTCGGGTGAAACTATCTCTGTTCTTTTCCCCGGCTGCGACTGCCTCGCGAAACGCCTCCCTCGCCCTTTCCCCCCCTCCTCCCGCTCCGGCAACTTCTCCTCCGCTCCGGCGACTTCTCCTCCTCCCTCTCCGGGGACGGCGTCTCTCCGTTGGTTAGTCTGCTCCTCCCCCTCTTCCTCTGTCCTCCTCCTCCTCCTCCGCCTGCTGCTGCCGTGGTTCCCCATCTCACCTCCTGTTTCTCACAGATCTACCGCACGCCGTAGGAGGCTCGCAATCCTACCGCCCCCGACGTCTCCGTGGTCCCATCGTGACAGAAGTGCCACGAGACCGCTCCTTTCCTCTATTTGTATGAACCGACGGCGACCCCAATTCGCATCCTAACAGGAGCCTCTGGAGCCGCTGCTCTCCTTTGCCGAGCTCCTGCGCAGCCAACGTCGGAGTATTGAGGTCCTCCGACTCCCCAATTACCCTCCTCCTCGCCTGCCGGAGATCCGGTTCTCTCCTGGTAAGCCCTTGTTGTTTCGTTTCTCCTGAACTCGCTTTTTCTAGATTTATTTGTCGGTGATTGTGGTCGCAATTGGTGTGCCCCAGCGTGTTTGTTCCCTTGGTATGGTAGGCTGCTGCTTCGGGCGTGTATGTCATTTCGGTCCGCGTAGAGCTTACTCATTTTAGGGGATAAGTATTGTTTTCCAATTGCTTTCCGAAGCAACCCTGTCGATCCCTTCTGGCCTGTCGTTGCAGTAACAGGCATTTTGCATTCTTGCTTCAAGCTGTTAAACCGGAGTACCTCTTTTGACTGATTTCATTGACAGAATGAACGATTCGTTCCTATTCCATCCCTTACACCAACAGAGCGATTCGGGATTAGCTCATTCCATTTGATGACTTGTTGCTCTGTAATCCGATCCTGTATCTGGCTGTAAGCTGAACACTACCTAGTTCCTGAGAGTGCAACATCTCTTCTGACAACGAGGAAGAATATTACCTTTTTTAGGGATTTGACAATAGGATGTCTTTTGCAAGTGTGTTTACTGTTTAGTTTGTCCGAACAGTTCTAAAAGATTTCTATCTACAGACTTCTTTCAGAAAAGAGAGAAATAATTAGACTGAAATTGTGTTCAAATGTCAACCTGGCCTGTGTGACTGTCTCTACATGCTGTAATAATCCTTGAGCCTCATTTGGAAGCGCCTTAATGACATCTAGTTTTCGAATGATGTATTGAAGTTGACACCCATGAAAGCCAGCTGTGAAATTTCAAATACTAAGATGACCACTCCCACTAGTTGTTCTTTGCACTGAATCTAACAGCAGATATTTCATCCTTGGCACGTTAAGATTGTTGTTAGATTAACAACATGGAGGGTACAGCTCTAGATATCTTGATGTGAAAAGTGTAAATCATGGAACACTTAAGCATGATGGGGTCCTTCTGACTTGAAAGTGCTGTGAAAACCCACACCACCCTTAGATTTTTTTTTAAAAAAAATAATTGGAATCACTTGAGTACTTCACTCCAGCTTGTTCTATGATCTATTGTACTTATTTTTGGTCATTGCCCAGTGGGCTATTGCTTACATTATATCATGAATTCATGATGACATTACAAGGACGAACACTAAAAATATTTGCCGTTAACTTGCAGTTGCCTCTGGTAGTATTGGAGTACCTGTCACGCCTCCCCTCTTTTTTGTGTGCCCACATTCAAACTGAACAAAAATGCTTACTGTGACAAAAATTAGTTGAGAACGCCATGATGGATCAGAGACTGAACTGATAAAAAAGGCATATAAATGAAATGAATTTTGAGCATCATCATTTCCAGAAGTTGTAAAGATTGCAAGCAAGCACATATTTCATTTTGCAGTTTGAGAACAGTATTCTAGGTTTGACACATGATTATTCTAAATTTAAATCAACATAGTTTTTTCATAACGTCACTACTAATGAGTAGTGACACTGCACCTATTCTAGGTTTAGTGAGTTATCCATGGAAGGGAACTGCTGAGGACTAAAGTTGACCAGAAAACATAACCAGCGTTTCTCTAATGGTTCGACCATATCCAAAACTTTCCAAACATCCAATCTTTCCCTATTGATGCATGCACCCTGAAAAGGCATCTTATACATTGACCATATCCAGAACTTTCCAAACACCCAATTTTTTACCTATTGATGCATGCACCCTGAAAAGGTACCTAATACATTCCTTGGTCATCTACTTATAGACAGCACCAAGCATCAAATGCATACTAACTAAGTAACTATCCATGTGCATATCTGTTATATTATGAACCTTAGTTTATAGCAGGGTAACTACTAACTACCGTAGAGAGAGAGAGAGAGAGACCGAACAGCACGACTTGAATGGGAGGGCCTATAGGAGAAAGATGAGACTATAAATTGGGGAATTTCTTTATTCCTTCTTCTTGATTGATGAAAAGGATGAAAATGCCTCCTTATCTACAAGGGGGCTCCTAACAGATTGGATGTAGAGATAAACCAAACCAAACTAATATGCGATCTAGCAATCTAATTCAATCCACTTATCTTTAATTAAATGATTCCTCTCTTAAGCAATGCAACTAAACCCACGTGCTATAGTAACCCTGCTTGAACAGTGTGCGCTACAGTACCTCTACACACTAATGGCCCCCACTGGTGCTGGCACATGACAATATCCCGTTATTCCGATGTTTCAACCATAAAGCACCCTCAACAACTGCCGAAAATGCTTAAGATGGTTGGTTGTACTATTAAGCTAGTCGCAAATTTACAAAAGGAATATAGGATGTTTGTTGATGATGAAAGGAAAGTAATTGAGCAGATATGTTGAGAACAAAGCAGAAAGTTCTTTCTTGCATCCTAGGATTTAATCTATTACTATGTCAGGGCCTCATCAATGCAACATATGTTGCTGAGTGTTATTTACTCCCTCTATACCATGCATTTCTGCACTGGTCGTGTAAAATTAATATGCTGCTGACTGTTATTCATGTCCTAATTATAAAAAAAATATCCAGAGATAGTTGTATGCTGGAATATATGTAGACAAATGTCAAGAGCCAAGCTTGTTAGTTGTTACTAATTCCATATACCATTTGTTTGTAACATTAATTCCTGAAGATTGTATATGTAATACATGTTAAATGTTTTATCCTTGGGAAATGGTGTTAGCAGTCCCACTTATCTTACTTAAGTTATCCTTTGCAGTGTTCACCAAAGAGCTAGTGAAGAAATTTAGCAATAATCTCCAGTAAATTATGTTTGCAGGTAGGCTCTTTGACTTTCAATGTCTTCTACACGAAAAGTGAGAAATGTGAACAAATGTTATGCCAAAATCAATGAAGATTGGTACGATAAGGACGCAACAAATGTGCACAAGAGTAAAGTGCGAGTAAGTATCTGCACTCGGCAGTGTCTTGAATGTGTCAAAGCAACTTTTGATTCATCAAACTTCAAAAATATCACCTATGTTCTAAGAAGTATGTTGCTGGCAATGAAAACCCCAAATTACATGCCAGTAATATGATTTGGGCCGAAAACCATCCTTTGGGCTTATGGTTGTTTGATGGCAGCTGAGTTTTTGTTGTAAAATTGTTTGTTGTGCCGCCATGTGTGTTCACTATTTCTGTTTGACATAGTTAATTTGCCAGTAGCATTCATGCTCGAATATTTGCCAAATAAAACAATCTGGTAAGCTAACAGTATATGTAAATTTTTTTTTTCAATCAACAACTAAATATTTTCTTCTCATGCAATTTCTTTTCTTGTTTTTTCCTTATTCTGAAAAGGAGATCACAAACTTATGTCTGTTTACTTTTTTTTAATGGGGAAATATGTCTGTTTACTTGCTATGGTACTATGGTGCGGCCTTTCAAGTACTAGTCAAAATTTTCAATTGCCTTATATTTGCAACGAAAAAAGTTAGTTTCAAGCATGGGTTTGGGGTCTGCCAATGCATTTACCTGTTTTGAGTAGTTAGTTGTACTGTAGTTAATTATATCAACTGCCTCTAAAAAATTTAATTATGCCAACTGCATCATTAATCATTTGATCAAACTCATCAAAGAAGCATTTGTTTGCAGAAAAAAAAACTATCTGACATGCTTGGTTCTCAATGGAGCAAAGATGAGTTAGAGTGCTTCTATGGAGCATATAGAAAATGTGGAAAAGATTGGAGAAAGGTTTGCTTTATGATCTATTTATTATGAAATGGTATTTCTTTTATTAAGCAGCTGTACCATTGGTTGTTTAGGCAATTAGAAATCAGAATTCAGACAAGAGAAAGATCCCTTTGTTATTGTACTTGTCCTTATGTCCTATACTCAACATGATTACCTGAGATGTATTATATCTAGTTTATGACCTTCCTTCAAAGTACTGACTGTTCATTTCAATTTGCAGGTGGCTGGTTCTGTCCGTGATAGAACGTCTGAAATGGTGGAGGCTCTTTACAACATGAATAGGGTAGATCATTTGTTTACAACTTGCTCTATCAAATCGCATGAGATTGATGCCCCATTATGCAACACCTTGTTTCTACTCTACCCTGGGTCTAAATTTTGTGACATGATTTTCTTGGTGTGATGCTGTTTCTTTTAGGTTACTGGGATAATTTATAGCAAAGCAACTACAGAATACAAATTTCCCCAGCATAAGACCCCTGCGCTTGTCACATTATTGATTAGTTTTGGATGTTCCATTTACCAAGTTCTCAGATTCCAGCCATTTTTTTTTCTGGCCCTTTCTCCTGCTATATACCTAAGTATTTGTGGTAGATCAGTTCACTAGGTCACTTAAATTGCAAAGCTAAATTTCCTTGTATTCATGATTTTTTTTTGTTGCTAATTTCACATGTTTTTTTTCTTCTTATTTACGGTTTGCTATGCTAATAAATCAATTAAGCTCTGTGGCATGTCCAGGCATATTTATCCCTTCCGGAGGGAACAGCTACTGCTGCAGGGTTGATAGCAATGATGACCGACCACTATAATATTCTGGTGAGATTAAACTTGAATGATCATAGACTTTAGGACTATTTTATTCTGATGACTGATCACTATAATATTCTGGTGAGATTAAACTGCTCTACATATTTGCTTGCCTTTAGGAATATTTTATAAATGTTTGGAATGTGATGTGTAGAACAATTTGCATAATTACGCATATGGCCATATATATTGTTGTCTTTGTGATTAAGTACCTATATCCCAGTGTTCTTCATAGCTTTAAGCAAGTGTCACCCCACCCCACCTTTAAGTGCTTATGCTAGATATACTTATGAGGTTTAACTATTATAAAAAGCAGACATATTTATGTAATAATGGTATCCAGTGTATGCTAAATATATGTTTTATATGCATTGAAGCAACAAAAAAAAGACTCTGAACAGTCAAATTTACCTACACATGCATGAAATGATATAAATAACACGAGTAAGAAACAAGGGTTCAAGTGGTGTAGCGGAATGGTGGGCATACCGCTTATGCGGTGGCATATGCAGCTCAAGCAACCTTGATTTACATTTCAGAACACTGCTGTATCATTTGATTGCATTTATTAACAATGATTATAACTAAGGACATCTGTTCTAAACTGTAGGATGAAAGTAACAGTGATCGTGAAAGTAATGATTCTCCAGAAACTTCTAGGAAACCACTGAAGCGTGGTCGTGCAAAGTTTCAATCTTTGTCAAAGACATCTGATACATGTTATCCTGATCTATTGCAATCTCAACCTGCTTCATCGAGCTATGGATGCCTTTCTTTGTTGAAGAAGAAACGTTCTGGAGGTAATTTTAGACATTAATATCACATCCTGTGTACAAATGACTGGTCTTAATTACTGTGCACCAATAATGTTGTATGTCAACACTAGGAGGAATTGTATACATAATCTTGGATATCCCCAAGAGCCAAATACCAAAACATGTTAATTTTGACACACATTTTGTGAAAACAATTTTTATGTTGCCTGGCTAAGGTTGGAATCTGAAGTAACACGGATTTTATTTATAGGTATCTTGACTACATAAGCTTTTATTGTTGTCCTTAGTTTTTTCTTCTCCTACTAGGCTCTTTATGTAAGGTGGATTTCAGTGTCAAATTTTATATTGTCTAAATCTGGTTTCAAATTACTCAAGTTTTATCTACGAAGAGATACATTAGGCTGGTTTTACATGTAACTTGTAATTTTGCAGTGATATTCCATGGAAACTTACAGTGAAGTTATGTTATTTACTGAGTTCTAAAGAATAAGAGTTTGATCTCAAGTTGATTTCCGATTTACAACATTATTTTATTTCTTCTAGGAGGGTGAGAGAAACTAGTTTTTTTAGCTCTAATATTGCTATCCTCTTTAATTTTACCTCCCTTCGGCCTCTACAGAGAGTAAAAAGAAACATTATAGTATGAAGTGCAGTCACTTTGACAAATTATACTTCTAGGCAGAGAAGTATCAATCAATTAATAAAACTGTGAGCTGTTCTTTGTTGTTTTAAACTCTGGATACATCCATCTTAAGTTATCATCTACATATTACCCCAAAACCAACAATAATACATTGATCCTAAGTTATAATTCAGTAACATCTTGCGATGAATATAATTTTTTATATAAGGTCCCACAGGACTACAGTCGCGTGTTATGGTGGGGCTGCAGTATAGTCGGCAGGGCCGACCTCTGGCGCAACAACTTAGGCAGGCGGGGCAGGAGGAGATAATCAAGGATTTCTTTAGTTATCTTATCTTAATTAGTTATTTGTTACCAAATGTATAGATTCTCTTGTTAGGGGCAATCCTATAAGTAAGGATGGGCTGAATCATTATTTCCTTAAGCAAAATAACAGAAGTCCTTCCCCTCTTCTCTTGCGCTTAGGTCACAGTTATCATGGACGACGTCTCCTCGTCGGCATCCGCTCACCGTATGTCCTCCGCCCACTCATTCCTACCGGCTTCGTCAGCTTCTCTGGTTAGAAGCTAAGTCAGGTTCAAAGAAAGTAGCCAAAATCCGATCCCTCCTGGTCTCTCTGGCTTTTCCCCAATTTCCTCGCCCATTCTCCACCTTAAAAGCTGGCTTATATGCTTCTTCAATCAAACAGCTTCTGGCCTTCTACTGAGGAGCTAGCTTCTCCACCAAAGATCACAAAAGCCCTAAAAGCTAGCTTTTGAGATAAAACCAGGCCAAACAGGCCTTAGATATGACTATATCAGATTCTGCCAATGTCTCCTTTATTATGATCTACTTGGATCTCTTTAAAATTTGTGATTGCTAATTGTCTGAGGTTCATGTAATTTACTTGTTTGTCTAACCGATCATTTTCTATTCTGCAATTTATTCTACTGTCCAACCATAACATCTGATACCTTGGTCTGTCCAACCTGGATGTCAATATATGGATATAGTCTGCATCCTGCAAGCTTTGCAAATTCATCTAATCTTTCTATTTTGTACATGAGATTTGTGTCTATTTTAACAAAGTTACTTTTGTCAATGGGCTCTTAATAGGCCATTTAAAATGCTTCTTTACCTGTTTATTTTTTCTATATAGGTTTCATATTTGCATTGTATTTATCTGGTATTCTGGTTGTATGTGTTCTTATTTTCTACTCCAATGTTGGATGATCGCAATGTTGGATGATCGGACCAACAACTCTTAAATGTTTGTTAATATTTTCTACTATGCCACAAAGTTGTAGTGCAATTTGCTTTCTGCCACGAGCTAGTTTTTGCTTTACTTAAACAAAGAAAAATTTGGATTGAGGTCTTGAAACATGTGTAGACCTGTTTGTAGGGAACAGGCCACGTGCTGTTGGAAAAAGGACTCCACGAGTGCCTGTTGCTAGCATGTACCACCGAGATGACAAGATAGGTTCAGCAAATAGACAAGCAAAACCAGATGCTAATAATGGTGATGATGAAGGTGCTCATGTAGCCGCGCTAGCTCTGGCAGAGGTCTGTCAAAGAGGAGGCTCACCTCAGGTTTCTCAAACTCCTGGAAAATCTGGTGATCGTATGTTCCTGTCTCCTCTTAAAAGTACTGACAGAAAAGTAAGAACCTGTAATATTTGTCTTATGATTTATTTCTTTGTCACTTTTTGTGCAAAGTAATTGCATGATCAAAATACCTGTATGACGCTTGTAGAATGCGGATTCGGAGATGGGAAGTTCAAAGCTGCATGGATTTCATGTAGATGCTGATTACCCTGAAGGTAGCTTAGGAAGTAGGGAAGCAGAGACTGGTGATTTTCTCAAAGATGCATCCTTTTTGATGAATAACGAAGGCTCTGCATCTGGCAAGTCTCGGCAAAAAGTAAAAAGGTCTCAGAGGAGGAGAAAGAAAGCTGCACGCAAAACAGACGACCAATTTGAGGATGACAGAGAGGCTTGCAGTGGCACTGAAGAAGGGCATAGTGCCAGAAAGACTAAAGACGAATCAGAGGTGGAGCCATTGGGAAAAAAATCTTCATGGCCATCTAAAAAATCAAACAAAAGAAGTCGCCAACTGTTTTTTGGTGGTATGTCAGTATTCTAGCAATATCTTCTATTTTCTGGAGAGCAGTAATGAAATATGACAATAGCATTCCTTTTCTTCTAGTGTGGGTCAAATTTTCATCAAGGTGGACACAATACAGTATTTTCTCAATTACAGAATACAAAATAGACATATCCTATGTTATCAAATGACAATAGACTCGTTTTTCTTCTAGCATGAGACACAATTTCAGCAATGTGGATAAATGGCTTCAATTTCTTCCTTTATAAAATTGTACAGTACAATAGTTTCTCAATTTGTGGAATGCAAAATGAATATGACCTATATTATTGTTGTCAACACTCAATTTCTATTTCATAATATTGGTCATGTCTTGTTGGGTAACTTGGGTTATTGCATTGTGAAAATAAACATTTGATTTCCCTACCATGGGAAACATAAACAGAACCATATTCTGTTATCACACTGAAATCGTTGTTGGCTTGTTGCTATACGAACTCCCTGATGGAGGATTTGTTGTTCTTTCTAATACAGTCCATTCACTTTGCCATACGCTGATATACTGTTATATTTTTTCGTGATGATTGATAAGTTGTAACTTGTAAGGATAACTGTTAGAATTCTTGCTTTCATATCTATATGGCACAAACCTTCAGTCCTGACTGGCCTTTGTTTTGCAGATGAAAGCTCCGCTCTCGATGCATTACATACATTAGCTGATCTATCTATGAATATTCTACAACCTTCTTCTATTATTGAATCCGGTTAGTCTTATCTTATACTATGGTGTTAATTTCAAAAGTTGCACGTTAATGCTTTGAATACTTAGTTCAAATGCAACTCATTTTATTCCATTACCATATAGTTTTATTTCTTTTCTAACAATGTGGTGCGGTGGCAGAAGTGCAGAACCATGCAATAGAGGCTTAGCAGGGTTTAGTGCTTGAGTTTTTGCATTTAAATTTAGGAAAAATTGGTTTGGTGACACCCAAAATCACGAGTTTAGTTTTATACCACTGAAAGGGGCGGGTGCACTTTAATACCATGCAAAGATCGTGCCGTTCCCGTTTTCGCCCATTCCGTCCACTTCTGTCAGCCTTTTCCTGTTTTTTTTTTTCTTTTTGTTCAAAAATCTTGTATGTGAAATGACGTAGTTACCCTCATTGGTTGAATAGTTCGACCCCGACCAATTAGGTCGATTTGGCCCAGGCTCTTAGGTCGATCCCCGTTGCAGGCTTGCAGCCCCCTTCTCTCCCCTCGTGAGCTCCTCAGTGCCGCCGCAATCGCCGACCACCTGACAACATCTCCCTACCCCAGCTCAAAGTGACTCTTCTGGTAAGGGCTGCTCCTGTAAGTGTTGTCAGATGTACCCCGGTGAGATGAGCAGCCTTGGTCCTTCTACTAGAGAGAGAGAGAGCAGCTGCAGAAAAATGGATTTGTGCTAGTGTCTTGTCTGCGATGTAATCCTGAACTGTTTCAGCGCATAAACAAATTCAGAATTTTGTCATCTATTCCAAAGAGCATCACTGCATTCATCTCGGCTACAGCTTCTATAAAAAACAAATGCTCGTGCTCATCTCTGGTTGGCGGCCTCCACCTTCTGAAAGGCCCAAGTCAGTGAGGAATGCTCTGTATTGCACAAGAGGGAGCAAGTCTTGGGTGCCCGTCGATGCGGAGGAAGCCGAGACCTCGCCACCATGGCCACAAGCGGAAGAAGCTGAGCCTTGCAGCACAACAGTGCAAGATGGAGTGAGGGAGACCACAAATCATAAGCGAGGTAGAGTGGGAGGAGGCTGACAAGGTGACAACAATGGTGGTGGTGGCGTGGGACCAGCTAGGATTTGGTGCTCTTGTGGCCCGGGTGAACGAAGAGGAGAGAAATGGTTCTGGTTTGGGAGAACGAAGCAGAGAGGAGGGCAAAATGGTCACAGTTGACGGCTGGATTGATGAAGTTTGACTGAATGGTATAATAAGGAATGTGGTGATCTGTAGGTGGTATTAAAGTGTACCAGGGAGGTTCGATGGTATAAAATTATACCTGTGATCTTTCAGTGTAACCAAACCAATTTTTCCTTCAATTTACTTGCCACTTTCACTGTTGTTGCCTCTGTTTTGCAATTTGCATAGAGATGTGGACAGTTTATATGCAGGGTCAGAGGGATTAAGCTACATGACTGTACTGTACAGTGGCAGAGCCAGAACTGAACATCTGTACAGTCTAATATATAATTATAAATTCTATGGAGTCTGATCCTTTAGATTTTAAGGACTTCTGTATAAATTCCTATGCATACAAGGGCCGTTTATAGATCCCACAGCTTTAAAAGTTTCTCTCCCACTGGTGCTGCATTCTTTCCATCCTTCTAAAAGAGATGGATGCAGGGATTTGCTTCTTTAACTGTTGAGCACCTGAAATACATCGTTGACTACTTTCTGGACAATACTAGTTATGCTCCTGCCTTGGATATATATTGTAACCAAAGATTTGTTGTACCTGCACCACCCTTAATAACCTTACCAACTAATATACTGGGCATTCACTGGATTTTATTTGCGACACAAGACTTGTACTGATATACTGGGCATACTGCTCAATAATAACCTTACCAACTAAAGTCACCGGTTTGGTTGACCAGTCCTACTGATGGATAGTTCTTATTTTTTTGAAGTTCTAACTGTAATACTCACCACATCATGAGAAAATCCCACAAAAATTATGGAAAAAGGTGGTATTGCAGAATTAGAATTTATCGATATTTTAATTTTTTTAATGCTTTGTTGTTGATTGTGCTATTGATATTGCCCCTAATGATTTGCCAGAATCATCAGCACAGATTAAGGATGAAAACAAAGACAATGATTCTGATGAGAAGCCTAGTGTGCCTGCAGCAGTGTCTGTATTTGAGAAGAAAGGTAACTCCAGAACTACAATGAAAAAGGTTAAAAGGCCGTCAGAAATTGCAAGCACTGAGATGGTTACTCGGAAAAAAGCTAGGCTTGCTAAAAATCCTCATCATGATGGTAGTCCTATTTCTGAAGTAAAGCAGCAAGATAGTACATGTGGTGTTAAAACAGAGAAAAAGAAAAGAAATCTTCCACGGGAAAGGTACTTCCAAACTTATTTGTTCAACATCCCGCAAACTACAGTATTGTTAGCTCTATAGTTTGCTTATGATGTGCCTTTATGTACAGATCTCAAAAGATGAAAAGAATACACTAAAAGATATCGAGAAGACTGAGGTACACAGCACTTTTGTAGTGTTGTCTTTTTGTTTGCTGCTCCTGATAAATATTTTCCACTTAAATTGTGAACCTTCAATTGACTTTCTTTAATTGAAGTCCGATGCCAATAGATTAATGATATGATATACATAATCTTGCATTGCATACTCAATTTAATGTGGATAAGAGTTTTTTTATATTTTTATTTAGTGGATGAGAGGTAGTGATGTGGGCAACCTTAACATGCTTACTTTGACTGGATTATAATAAATTTTTAATGCCTTGTTTGGTTCTACGAAATCAACTCTAAAGCGGCCTTTATTGTGCTTGCATTGCATTTGCTAAAGAAGTTATTACCATAGTGTGTCTAGGCTGATAATGTTAGTCGCTGGACTCTTACTATTGGTATCAGAGCTTGTGTATCCTGTAGCCTGAGCATCTCCTGCTCATCTCCTTCTCCGCCTCATGGCCCACCCCCGTAGCAGAGCAGCAGCTCGGCCGCCCACGCCACTCCTCTCCGAGAGCGGCGGCTCGTCGAAGCGACCTCTCTCCACGCAACACACGATGCGCGCCATGTCGCAGGCGATCGGCGGCCTTCGTGCGCCTCGAGCATGCGCGGCGTCGTGACGGCCGAGCTCGCCGCGAGCAAAGACGAGCGAAGCCAGCGGCGCAGACGCCGCAGCGAAGCGGCGCCGAGGTCGCGGCGCGTGGCGGCAGCAGCGGAGAGAGTGGAGGCGAGCGGCGGCGCGCAGGCGCGTCTGCGCTGCGGCAGAGGTCGAGTTAGCAGCGGCGTCAGCGGCTCCATCTCTGGCGATGGCCAGCCGACGCGACCTTGAGCGGCCGAGAGGAGGCGCGCGAGCGGCGCGCGATGATGGCCGCCGCAGCGCCCGCGAAGCTTAGCGGCGATCGAAGCGGCGCGGCGCGATGGCGCTCTCGAGAGCGCGCGGCGGTGGCGCTCACGGAGGCGCGCGGCGGTGGCGCTCTGGAGGAGGCGCTTCGGCGTGGCGCTCTTGGAAGAAGCGACGACAACGGCGTGAGCGGAGTCGATAGAGCGGCCTTCGCGAGCGGCGTGGCTCTCTCGCCACGGGCCGTGCCGTGGTTACCACGGGTTCGGTATTGTCGGGCGGCGCCCGGCGATGGGTGGCCTCTACCGCCAAGGCTAACTCACGTCGAGTGGGCGCGGTGATGAAGGTGAGCTCGAGTGCGGCACATGTGGGAGGCGTCCGTGCGGCGGCGTCGACTACGACGAGATCGGCGGCTGGATGCCTCATCGCTGCGATCGCCCGAGATGCGATTCGCTCTCAACAAGCGATCGCCAAGGAGGCTTGGGACGCATCATTGCGACGCGCCGGCGGCACGCGCGCGCAAGTCCACTGCGAGCGCCGCGCGGAGTGGGAGACCACGGCCTTCAAGCGGTGAGGGCGTTGATGACTTTGCTCTCGTCTCAACACTCTGCTGCGAGTTAGTACGATTCGGCGACACCTATAGCGAGAGAAAGCGCCGAAGCTCTTTCGCTGCGTCCCAGAAGTACAAGCGGATGGCTCGCTCGATCCGGTCTGCTGGATCTCTCCACGATGTCGATCGAGGAGGCGATAGGTCGCCTCAAGGTCGTCAACGATGATGAGCCACGATCCTCCGGGACCGTCACCATTGGCGAGCTCCTCGCCGCTCGGGAGGAGTGGGGTGCCGCCAGGTGACGAGAGAAGAAGAGCCTTCTTCACGGCGCGACGCATCGTGCGCAGCGCGGCAAAGCGCGCAAAGCGCCGAGCATGGGCACGAGGCGTCTTGGGGTGATGGCCGTGGGCGCCGGTAGCGCGCGGCAGCAAGCCGCGCGAGGCGACTCTTGCTACAAGCTGCGGCAAGCTTGGTCATTGGGCGAGGATTGTCGGCGACCACGACGGCGAGCCCACGTCGCCTGAGCGGAGGAGGAGGAGCACGGCTCTGTTCATTGCTCGGCGAGCATTGAACTACCTCAGCGCACCGCGACGCGGCTCTCCTCGCGCCAGCGAGCCAAAGCACCGTCTCCGGCGGCGATTCGAAGCGACATGGCCGGTTGGCGGGAGTTCTTCGCCGAGCTTGACTCTAGCGTCAGAGGCTCGTCAAGTTTGGGGCGCCTCGGCATGGAAATCAAGGCGTCGGCTCCGTCATCTTCGCGCCAGATCGGGATGGCTCGATTCTCACGAGAGACACACAAGACTTAGGGGAGATTGATGGATAAGTCTACGTGTCGGCTTTTTGTGTGTCGACTTCTTTTGCTTTTGCTTTTGCTTTAGCATCTTAGACTAGCTTTTGCTTTTGCTTTAGCATCTTAGACTAGCTTTTGACTAGCATCTAGGACAAACATCTTTGCTTTGGCATCTTAGAGGACATAGAGACAGAGCATCTAGATGAGCATCCTAGACTAGCATATGCTTGGCATATGCTGAGCATATGCTTGGTTGTTTAGCCCTATAAATATGTATCCCCAACCCCTCGAGTTGGTATGGCATTGTGAAGAGAAATATACAAGAAAAATTGCTCCATCTCCAAGTGTCATCCTCTATGAGAGTAAGGATCTCTGATACCACTTGTTAGTCATTTGGACTCTTGCTTGAGGTGATAGCAAGATCCTTACTCTCATGGAGAGGATGACACTTGGAGATGGAGCAATTTTTCTTGTATATTTCTTCACAATGCCATACCAACTGGTTGGGATACATATTTATAGGGCTAAGCAAACCAAGATATCTTGAGCATATGCCAAGCATATGCTAGTCTAGGATGCTCTGTCTAGATGCTGTCTCTATGTCCTCTAAGATGTCATGTCCTAGATGCTAGTCAAAAGCTAGTCTAAGATGCTAAAGCAAAAGCAAAGCTAGTCTAAGATGCTAAAGCAAAAGCAAAAAGAAGCGACACAGAGACTTATCCATCAATCTCCCTAAGTCTTGTGTGTCTCCTGTGAGAATCTGAGCCATCCCGATCTGGCGCGAAGATGACGGAGCCGACGCCGCTTGATTTCCATGCGAGGCGTCCCAAACTTGACGGAGCCTCGACGCTAAGTCAAGCTCGGCGAAGAACTCCGTCAACCGGCCATGTCGTTCGCCGATTTGTCGCCGAGGGGACGTGCTTTGGCTCGTCAAGCGTGGAGGAGAGCCGCCGCGGCGGCTTGCCGAGGTAGTTCAATGCTCGCCGAGCAATGAACAGAGCCGTGCTCTCCTCCGCTCTCGCGACGTGGGCTGGCGGCGCTCGTGGTCGCCGACACCTCGCCCAATGACCAAGCTTGCGCGATTGTAGCAAGAGTCGCCTCGCGGCTTGCTTGCGGCGGCGGCGCGCCCGCGCTCATCACCCTCGACGCCCTCGTGCCCATGCTGGCGCTTTGCGCGCTTGCCGCGCTTGCCACGATGCTCGTCGTGGAAGAAGGCTCGCTTCTTCTGTCACTTGGTCGGCGACCACCTCCCGAGCGAGAGGAGCTTCGCCACGGTGACGGTCCCGGAGAAGACGTGGCTCATCATCTGATGGCGACCTGAGGCGACCTATCGCCTCTCGACGACATCGTGGAGAGTCGGCAGAGGCTCGGATCGGCGAGCCATCCGCTGTACTTCGGGGACGCGGCGAAGCTTCTCGGCGACTCTCTCTCGTCCGAGGTGTCGTCGAAGCTGCGTACTGCAACCGCAGCAGAGTGTTGAGAAGCGAGAGCAAAGTCATCAACGCCTCACCGCGAAGGCGTGGTCTCCCACCGCGCGGCGTCGCAGCGATGTGGACTTGCGCCGCCGATGCGCGCGCGGCGATGGCGTCCCAAGCCTCCTGGCGATCTTCTTGTTGAGAGCGGCGAGCGCATCTCGGCGGATCTGCGGCGATGAGGGCATCGGCGCCGTCGATCTCGTCGTAGTCGCGCCGCCGTCGATCGCCCGCCCACATGTGCCGCACTGAGCCTCACCTTCATCACCGCGCCCACTCGGACGTGGTTGGCCTTGGTGAGGTAGCCACCACCGCCGGCCGGCCCCCGACAACGACACCGAACCGTGGTAACCACCGCACGGCCGTCGGGAAAGCCACGCCGCTCGTGGAAGGCCGCGCTCTATCGACCGTCTGCGCCGTCGTCGGCGCGCCTCTCCTCGAGCGCCACCGCCGCGCGCCTCTCCAGAGCGCCACCGCCGCGCGTGCCTCCTCGAGAGCGCCGCCGCGCGCGCCTCCTCGAGCGCCACCGCCGAGCGCCTCCTCGAGAGCGCCATCGCGCGACCGCGCTGTTCGGATCGCCAAGCTGCGTGGCGCGCGCGCCACCCGCGCGCCGCGCTCGCCGCTGCCTCCTCTCCGCGCTCAAGTCGCGTCGCGCTGTCATCGGCGAGATGGAGGCTGCTGCTGCCGCGCGAGACCTTGACCTCTGCGGCCGCGACGCCGCATCCGCCGCGCCGCCTTCACGCCTCGCCGCCGCCGCCCGCCCGCCCATTGACGCCTTTGCGCCATTGCTAGCACGTCTTCGCTGCCTCTTCGCTTCGCTTTGCTGCTTGCGGCGAGCTCGGCCGTCACGACGCCCGCGTGCTCGAGGCGACAACGCCGAGGCGCTCTGCGGACATGGCGCTCTGGGGAGATTCTCAGGATACACAAGCTCTGATACCACTTGTTAGTCGCTGGACTCTTGCTTGAGGTGATAGCAAGATCCTTACTCTCATAGAGAGGATGACACTTGGAGATGGGGCAATTTTTCTTGTATATTTCTCTTCACAATGCAATACCAACCTGAGGGGTTGGGGATACATATTTATAGGGCTAAACAGCCAAGCATATGCCAAGCATATGCCAAGCATATGCTAGTCTAGGATGCTCTGTCCTAGATGCTCTGTCCTCTATGTCCTCTAAGATGCTAAAGCAAAGATGCTGTCCTAGATGCTAGTCAAAAGCTAGTCTAAGATGCTAAAGCAAAAGCAAAAGCTAGTCTAAGATGCTAAAGCAAAAGCAAAAGCAAAAAGAAGCCGACACACAAAAAGCCGACACAGAGACTTATCCATCAGATAACATATCTTATACGGAAAACTGGGTCTCAGATGGAATAATCTTTTGTGTACTGCCTGGTTTCAGCTATATTTGGAGTTTTATTTTTAGCTTGTTGTGGTACATATATAATTGTCATATTTTTTACAAGTAAAATTCACTTTTATTTCTGTCAATCGATATGTAGTAAAATTTTGTTTCTATGTTGTTAAACGTGGAGAACTTCAGAGTGTCTTATCTATTTTGTCACTTCAAATAATATATAGCTAGATGACAGTTTTACTTAACGTTTTATCACCAGTCTGTAATATATATACTATAGTATGAATTAACTATTGCAATTGCTTCTTTTGTTAGGACCTTTCTAGATCACCTTTTTGTAATATTATATTCTACGACTCAAGTAAAGAGTACCGAGGACCAGTCCATTTTTAATAATGGATGCCATTTAGCATTTATCTCAAAGGGACCACAGTTTGTTGGATTAACAATACCTTTGTGCTTGGCCAGCATCCCATTTGTAACAGTATTACATGTATGGCATGTCGCCAAGAACAATCACTAGGAAAACATGTGCCATAGTCACATTTATCTACAAATTCTGGACTTGCATAAAATGCCGGACCCCAGCAGGGAGCTGGTACCCAGTTGTTTCACAGTCCGGTTCTTTTTCTCTCCTTTTTCTCCATATTCCCATCAAGTTTTGTGTTTGTCCAAGCTTTCATTATACTTAGCAGCAATATCCCATTGAAATAGCTGTTTAGTCCCCAAAACCGGGAGAGCAGGACCATTTACTGCCAGTATTTTCTAATTCTGTGTTTTGGTACTACTTGTGTAACTTGTGTAATGACCACTGCAAAGTCTTGTATTGAATATATTATATATCCTGTGGAGTAGCTATGGTACATCATTTTGTCCCAAGCATTTTTTTATGTCATATTGTCATGCCTTGTATATTGGTAGTTATTAACGTTACTGCATATGACACCAATAATGATGATTAGAACATGTTTTTGGAAACCGAAACTACCCTGAAAACCTGACCCAGGGGGTTCTGGTACAAAACTGGGTGATTTTTATGGATACATTTTGAATTTGTGCCTTTTCAAGACAGCCAAAATTTACCTTTCCCTTTTCTGTCCGTGTGGTGGAATGATGCAATATAATTGTTGTTCCTATATCTATATAATGTATATGTTAGGTTTCTGCTGAAGAAGGGAAGGTATCTTCTAGTAAAGGTAGGCATATTCATGCTAGTTCAGTTTCAAAACAAAACAAGTCCAAAGCACGGGAAAATTCTTCAGCACATATTGATTTTGGAAAAGTAGCCATGGATACTGCGGAGACAACAACACAAGGGGCAACAACTCAGCAAGCTGACTTGACATCAAAGGGTAGAAGCCACCATAAATTAGGCATTCTGAAAGCACTTGCTCCAGAGTGTAAACTTGCTGAGGGTGCTGATGATTCCCGAAGTGATAAATTTTCTTACCCAGTGAATAATGTTATTGGTCTTAAGGTTTGATATTATTTTTGTCAAGTTAAATTTGCTGGTCAATGTTTCTCGTCATTTTCATGGTTCGAAACTCATATTTACCCCGACCTGCTGCAGGACAAACTCTCTCACTGCTTATCTTCACGTTTGCTCCGTAGATGGTGCATGTTTGAATGGTTCTATAGTGCAATTGATTATCCATGGTTTGCAAAGAGTGAATTTGTTGAGTACTTGAATCATGTCAAGCTGGGTCATGTACCAAGGCTGACTCGTGTTGAGTGGGGTGTCATAAGGAGGTCTGCCATCTTTAGTTGTTTTATTTGCTTTAGCTTTGTTTGTTTCCTGAATCTACTTTTTTGCAGTTCTCTTGGAAAGCCACGCCGATTATCAAAACAATTTTTGCACGAGGAGGGAGAGAAGCTTGCTCAGTATCGTGAGTCAGTCAGACAACATTATACTGAACTTCGATCAGGTGTTCGAGAAGGTCTACCAACTGATCTTGCTCGGCCCTTAGCAGTTGGACAGCGTATTATAGCCTGTCATCCTAAAACAAGAGAACTTCATGACGGGAATGTTCTTACTGTTGACTGTAACCGTTGCCGGGTTCAATTTGATCAACCTGAGCTGGGTGTTGAGTTTGTGATGGTAATCAATATCTATCTAGTTTCTGTTTTGATCATTTTTGTTGGATGTTTCATTTGATGTCTTTTGATTTAAAATGTTTTCTGACTGTTTTTATTTCTTGTACCCTACTTCAGAAATGTGCATGGCTTTAATAAACTAGTAAACTAGCTTAACATAGAAAGATGACAATACCTTTTATATTATTTTATATACACAGTAAAAGAGTGCCATTCATTGTACTCATGGTTTAGAACTTTGTTCTAGTGGGATTCCACGGCTGAAGGTTCTCTGTTATGAGAAAGACTGACTCTGTTCATTTGTTATTGATGGAGTCTGGGTTTGATACTTGGATGAACTGAGAAACTAGGAGAAAGCAGTGTTCCCCTAGGTGCCTGCCTAGACCGCCTAGGCGATTGGTGCAGCCCTCTCGCCTAGACCACCTGGCCGATTTATCCCGCCTAGGCGGCGATTAGGTGCTAGGCGGGAGAAAGTCATTTTTTTAACAACGTACTGAGAGACTAGGAGAAATACATTTTCTTTATGTTTTTGTTCCTTGTGTTTCCCTCTTTACATTTGAATATGCTTAGACCAAGCACACCCACGACTTTGCTTGAGGGCCTGTTTGGCAATTACCAATTATAGTATAAAATTTGTGTTTTGGCTCTAAAAGATGTTAATCAGTTGTGTGTCCAAAAACAGCAAATGGAAGTGCTTTTAACAAGCCAATGCAAATGGCAAACAAAGAATTACACTTTACACCATGTTTCTGTTATGGAAAAACTAAACATCGATTATATCCGTGCAGTCCACTATGTTTTAATGCGATGTTTGTATTCCTTGCACAGTTGTACTTCTCCTTGCTGCATCTATATGTAATATGTTGCACGACCATGCTTATGGAAGATTTTTCTCTGAATGTTTTTTTTTCCCAGCCAAATGATTCCTTTTTACTATCTCTGTTCATTATAATAACAAACGTTGATGCGAAGATGAAATAATTGGCATGTGAAATAAAGTTGCATTTTACTGGCCAGAAAAAGGTTGATGTTGAAAGGAGCTTGTTAATTTGCAGGATATTGATTGTATGCCACTACATCCACTGGAAAATTTCCCTGAATCTCTCAGACGGCAAAACATTGTGAACAAGTATTACAGCAGCTTCTCTGAAGGAAAATTCGATGATCAACCCAAAGAGTTGGGTAGTGGAGGTGCAACAGGATTAACATCAAATGTGAGTCTCGACAGTGCTGATGCAACCTCCCATATACCTTCTAGTCACCCGATAAGTACTTTAATGACGCAAGCAACGGTAAAAGCATATTTGATTTGTAAGCTATTTAATTTTATATAATCAATGTAGAATAACCTAACTGTTTCCCTTGTGGGATTTGTGCAATAGGGTGACACAATTGATTCAATTGCACAGGCCAAAGCTACAGTAAACGAGGCTGCAGTTGCTGCGCAACAGGCAATGTACAGTCAGCCGTGCACACTGTCACAGATACAGGAAAGAGAAGCTGACATAAGGGCTCTTGCTGAGCTGTCACGTGCTCTTGATAAAAAGGTAAATGCACAGGCTTGGGCCTCATGTTTGTGTTTCTCTATGTTTGAAGATGAAAAGGGTACTAAGTTGTGGCCTGTACCGAACTCTCCAACACCTTTGCTTTTAAAAAGTTGGAACTGCCTCACAATTAAAGTCTAGATGTACATGTTAGAATAGAGGATAGGGTTTTGCTATTCACAACTGTGCAGCTTATTGATTAATGGGAGAGTACATAGGCTACATGGGCTCAATTTCTTTTTGACAAAAGCCATGTAGTCCATGTCATCTCCTGTGATCAGTATATCATCTACATACAGAAGAAGCAAAGTATGACCCTACTGAGGAGTATGAATAAACAAGGTAGGGTCATGCTCACTCGGAGTGAAATCAGCAGCTCGAATCACAGAACTAAAATGCTTGAACCAAGCACAAGGAGCCTGCTTGAGACCATATAGAGCACACCTAAAGTGACAAACATAGCTTGTAGGAGCCTCAACACCGGGGGTGGCTACATATAGACCTCATGTAGATCACCATGAAGAAAAGTATTATTGACATCCATCTGAGATTGTCTATGTGCGTACTGCTGCAACTGCAATAAAGAGTACAGACTGTGGTCATATGAGCAACTAGAGCAAAAGTCTTATCATAATCTCGATCATAAGCCTCCTAAAAACCTCTTGCAACAAGACGAGACTTGTATTGCTCTACTCACCCATCCAACTTGTTCTTTACTTTGTACACTCATTTGCAAGTGATAGGAACAATTCCAGATGGTAGCGGAACAAGATCCCAAGTGTCTTTACACTCTAATGCTTTGAGCTCCTCTGTCATAGCCAACTACTACTCAGGTACACTAGTAGCCTCCTGATATGTACTTGGCTCAGCTACTGCACCTGCACGAGAAAAAACCCAACTCTTTGGTGCCTGAATAGAAGAACAATCACGTAGGGTATACCGTGATGTAGTAGAACGATCGTTAGAGTCGGTGGTACTGGTCGAAGGGTCAAGTGGAGAAGAGGAGGACTAAGGACCAGAAGGAACTCTCTGTCTGCGACTATAATGAAAGGGAAAAGTGGAAGTGTCAGAAACTGGTGGAGCTGGTGAAGGAGACACACTAGAAGGTAAAACGGTGAAGAAGGTGTGAAGAAGGCAAGTCTGGTAGAAGAATGGGAGGTAGACACAAAAATGAGGTGTAATCTGTGGTAGGAGTGATGTGTAGAGGGATGATAAAAGAAAGGTCAACCCTCATCAAAGGTCACATCACGAGAGATGCGAATGCGACGTGCTGAGGGATAATAGCAACGATAGCCCTTATGCTTAGGCCTATAACCCAGAAAGACACTCAACCGACTGAGCACTTAGCTTTGTGCGCTCACGAGGTGCTAGAAGGATATAGCGGAAGATGAGCATAGTGAGAAGGTGCTCTATACAGGACCTCACCAGGACACTTGTCCTGAAGCTTGGAAGAGGGCTGACGGTTGATGAGATAGACTGCCGTAGAGACTGCTTCCCCCTAGAAGTGAGAGGGAACAAAGGAGGAGATAAAAAGAGTATGAGCAGTCTCAATGATGTGACGGTGCTTGAGCTCAGCAACACCATTCTGAGCATGGGCACCAGGACATAAGAGCGGAGGAAGAGTACTCTTAGAAGAAAGATACTCTCCCCCAGAGTCAGAACGAAAAACACGAATAGAAGAAGAAAATTGTGTATGAACCATCTTAGCAAAAGACTGATAAATGGAAATCAACTGAGAGCGATGTTTTATAAAATAGATCCTAGTATATCAAGAGTGATCATAGACAAATATGATATCATAATTATGACCACCCTTCGAAGCAAAAGGAGATGGACCCCATACATCTGAATGCACCACATCAAAAGGATCAGAAGACTGAGGGGTACTACTGGAATATAAAAGTTGTAGCTGTTTCCCTAGCTTACAACCAGTGCAATGAAAACTAGACTCAACAGTGACATGACGTAAGAAAACTTGGTGAACTAGAGTGGTGAGGTGAGCTCGACAAAGATAACCAAGTCTATGATGCTACTTGCTGAAGGAAGAACCAACAGGAGACTGAGATGATAACATAGCAGAAGAAACTGAGGCCTTCGACGTACTGGTGGAAGGAAGATGTAAGGTGTCTAAGATATAGAGACTAGGAGAGCCTCTACAGTGATTGCCAGAAACAGTCACTCTTTTGCTCTGACGATCCTGAATGAAATAAGAAGAATCATCAAATCTAATGAAACAGTTCATATCAATTAGTTGACCAACAAAAAGAAGGTTCATAGATAACTGAGGAACAAAAGACACATCAAGAACAGAAAAGCGAGATGTAGAGAATGCTCTGATGGGTAATAGAGCAAGGTGTACCATCAGCAGTGAACATATGAACATATGCGAGCAAGAATCGATGTGACCACGAGGCCTGAGCGGCGCGAGCAAGAAGGTCGAGCGGACACTAATCCATAAGTGACGGTAGGTCGGATGTGACATGAGGCCAAAGAGGCACGGATGAGTCACGATAATCAACTAGAGAGCACGGGAGGATTGTCAGTCAAATGAGAGGCCAAACCATAACCCCTAAGAGTAGTCTTGACTGAGAAGGCCCATGCTCGGTAGTTCAACCCATCGAGCTTGATATCCGTGGACACAAGAGATGAACTACCCTCAAACATTGAGTCAGATTTGGCCATCTTGATGGACCACAATCACATAGCAGTACTAAACACAGCAGAGCATCAATAGCAGGCAATCAACAGCAGTAGTGAAGCAGAGCGCTTAGCAGCAATCAATCAACAACAAAGTTGCAGTAGTACTGAAGCAAACATCAACAGAGTAGTACTGCAGCAGAGTAGCAGCAGTAGTATTGCAGTATTGCACAAGAGCAGAAAATGAGCACCGACGTCGAAGCTTCAAGCAGAGGAGGCGTGGAGCTTGCTGCTGGAGTCGTGCGATCGTGACGAAGACAGAACAACGACGACCACGAAGCAGCAACCGAGACCAACCGAGCTCCAGCGCCCGATTCATGAGGGCGCGGCGAGGAGGCGACTATGGAAAAGGGGTAGGGATGGAAATGGCTCTGATACCATGTTAGAATAAAGGCTAGGGTTTTGCTATTCACAACTGTGCAGCTTATTAATTAATGGGAGAGTATATATAGAGAAGAGTACATGGGCTACATGGGCTAAGAGAGAGGGAGAATATACAACCAACACTCTTAACAGTACACAAAGCCATACTGGCAAAGTGTAGTGGGTACTCAGTGTTCCTTACAGTAATGTGCCTTCAGTTATCTGATAATTGATGGTTCACCTATCAATATCTTTTTACCTTGGGATAGCGTGACCTGAATGGCTGAAACCTCAATGTCTTTTTGGGGGGTCAAACATCAACTGTTGATCATCCTACCAACTTGCTAATTTCTGGAATGGACTCCCTATTGTGGAGTATCTTTACTATTATAAAAGAAGCACTTGGTGGTGGTTGTGGTGGTTGTGAGTCTGCCATCTACCTCTCCACCTCGAGTTGGTGGGATCTTTTGTGGATAGATATGTGCATACATGTATATGTTATTATAAGAATCTTCTGTGGACAATTAGATCATTTACGCATATGGTTTGTGATAAGACTTTTTGAGGCTTGTTTATAAGATACGAATTTGTATGCAACTTTTAGATGTAGGGATATTTACCTTATGTGTATTGGTTTTTCAAGTTTAGAACTTATATATTTTTATTTGAGATCTGTTGCAATGCGCGGACACTCGACTAGTGAACTATACAATCTAGATAATCCGCAACCACTATTTTTATCTTGGTGTAGTATTTGAAAGACGAGTTTTTTCAGTTCCCATGCCAGACTGGCTGCAGGGCACTATAATAATTCAAAAACCATTGGTGGGGCCACACTTTGTACTCCCTCCGATTCTTTTTTTAGATGTCGCTTTAGAATGTGTGTGGTCAACCTTTTAAAACTTAGACCACTAATATACACAAAATTATTTAGATTTGCCATGTGGAAATGATATTACTAATTTGTCATTAAAAATACTTTTATATTTTCATAATAATAAATAATTAGAAAATAATAGTCAAATGTGTGTATTGAAAACCGTGTTAATGTCCAAAATGACAAGTAAAAAAGAATGGGTGTAGTAGTTTGTAGGGTGCCATTGAACATATTTAACACTAATTATTTATTGAATACACTTGCTTTGGAATTTTTTAGATTAGTCAAGTGCGTAATGTTTATATAATATTCTTGTTTTGTTTATGAACTGTTTAATCTTTTGTAGGAAGCTTTGCTGGTCGAGTTGAGGCACATGAATGAAGAAGTGTCTGGAAAGCAAAATGATGGGGAAACTATTAGAGATTTGGAGCACTTCAGGAAGCAATATGCTATGGTGCTTGTCCAGCTAAGAGATTCTAATGATCATGTAATCTTCCCAAGTTCTAGCTGTCACTTCTAGACTTGTAGTAGCTTGTGGTTTTCATGCACTCAATAACATAATATGTTTCCATACTCAGGTGGCTTCGGCGTTGCTTTCTCTGCGGCAACGTAACACATATCGTGGGCATCCAGCACAGTCATACTCTAAATCCATGGAAAATGGTGGAGCCTTTACTGTAACACCGGACCTGTATAACCTTTTTGGTTATATTAATCAGGAGTCCGGATCCCAAGTGATGGAAATTATTGAGACTTCGAGATGCAGAGCAAAAATGATGGTTGATGTTGCTATTCAGGTTAGTTAGCCACAAGTACTTGTATTTCTATCAGTATCATGCCACGCCATCCAATCCAGGAGTAGCTGCGATTCTGGTCTAGTCATCCCTTTATATTCTTTGAATGATTACGGTCTGATGAATGATTACGGTCTGATGAACAGCCACCCTTGTATTGCTCTTCACCAGAGTAATCAGTCAAAGTATATAAAATTTATCATTCTAACAGTAAATATTTAGTTCATGATAAAATCCATGAGTAAATTTAAAGTTAAATAAGTAGTGAAGAGGACCTATTCTTTTATCTAAACCGATCATATTTGTTCAGTGCAGTCCTTGAGGGAACTCAAGATTCCAGGATCAGTTTAGTTAATCATGAATGCTTGGTTCGATCGATCATTTGCTGTTTCAGATTTGTACTTAATGCTCTGTAGTCTGCTTGTTGAGGCCGCCTCCATGTATTGTACTTATCTTAGATATGTCTATTGTTGGACAGTTGGACTAAGAGAGCATTTAGCTTCTAGAATTTGTTTATTTGTCTGAAGCATAACCTATTTTATTCTCTCGTATTTTTGGTGCAAGTGAAAATAGAAGCGTTACTTTGCGATCGCATCCTTTCAGTTCCCTTGTTTTAATGTACTTGCTGTCTACCGTTTTCTGTTTTCAGGCAATGTGCAAAGTGGGTGAAGGAGAGAACGCTTTTGCCAAAATAGGGGAAGCTCTGGATAATCTGAATAACCGCGGTACTGGCTCCGGTTCCAGCATACTAGGGATAAGACGGATACCTCCTGATTCGGGACTGGCAAATTCAGCTTATCAAGAGAACAGCGTGTCTGGCCACTTTGACCCTGCAACAAATAACACTCCTAGTCCTAGGTTGCCCAACGGTTGTGATTCCGAGGCCCAATTTCCTTCCGAGTTGATTTCATCCTGTGTAGCTACCGTCCTTATGATACAGGTAAATCATACAAACCGTATGAACTGTTTAGTCCTACCGTGCCTGGTGGTCTAATAATTTCGTCATTTCCATTCATCAGAGCTGCACGGAGAAGCAGTATCATCCTGCCGAAGTAGCGCACATCCTTGATTCGGCGCTTTCGCGCCTACAGCCGTGCAGCTCGCAGAACGTCCCGATCTTCAGGGAGATCGAGACGTGCATGGGTATCATCAAGAACCAAATGCTGGCGTTGATACCGACCCCTGTCCCCTAGTGTCATGGGCCGTACGGGCACCTTCACTATATATGTAGGAAACTGGATAACTGTATGTGCTGGTGTATTTTTCAACAACCCCCTCCTGTTTGTACAAGGTGTATCTTTATCTTTACTAATTATTATTGAACCATTGAGAATGGGGATTGTCTATGAAATTTAGCAAAATTTTAGTCACTTTTTTCGGATGGAGATCGAAGGGCTCCCGTACCCCCCTCACTTCCTATATATAAACTACCCCTCACCCGAACAAAGAATGAAACAAAAAAAATATTCTGGACTATAAATAAATAAATTTGGTAAACCCTACAAAATAGAAAGACAAAAAAATTTCTAAACTAGATAAAAGTAAATCTAAGTGAACTCTATAAATATAAAAATAAGAGGAAATTGTACTTAGCCTCAGGTACATCGTCATTAGTTTTGTAAAACCACAGGTTTAGCCAAAATTTTCACTTAATCATAGGTTCTTTGACTCATTGGTGCATTTTGCCCCAACCTGTTGGCATGGCTGAGTCCGAGGTTCTTACCGATCGAGTTTACCCGGATGGGAACAAAACAGTAGAGCGCTTCGCCTCCCTTCTTCTCTCACCATACCTGCCCTAGCACGGAGCCGTTCGCCTCCCTTCTTCTCTCGCAAGCACGATTCAAACAGAGGTGCCGCCCTTCTCTTCGCTCGTGGATGCAGGGCGCGATTGGCTTTGATGGAGGAACGCCAGCCATGGCAATGGTGGGTGCGGTTGTGGTATTGGCAGCAACAACCAACACTATTGAACCGAGGCAAGGGAAGGAACTGCCGCAAAGGTAGAGAACTCTCGATCCCTTGGTAATTTTTGGTATCAGAATAGGAGCATGCATCGGTAGGGAAGCATATTTTCAGTATTGAAGCTCTGAGTTTGTATGTTGTAGGACGGTTGAAGAGATTTGGACGCTACAAGTTTTCAAACATGATCAAGGCCCCGAAACACCAGTTGTGGAGAAAAAGATGGCTAGATGCTTACTTTGCTACTTCAGTTTGGTGGAAGTCATGGAAGCAGAGGGGTACACTGCTAGTGATGATATGTACTATGCATCTCCTGGTTCATACATGGTGGGCTCCTTGAGGAAGATAGAGCATGACATGCATGTTTCTGACATGATCAAGGAGAACAACAACGGCAAGAAGGCTCATATACACTTGTTTAAAAAATAGGAGTTGACCACAATGTTGTCTCCAGCGAATAATGCAAATGAGTTCTACAAAGGGATTCCGCTGGTGTCAATCAATGATGTAGAGGTTATAGCACAGGGAGAACCTAGAGATGATGACATAAGAGACATGCAGTTTTGGGATCACAGAGAGTATGACGTAGAAGATGCCAAGAGCACCTCATCAGATGGTACTGACTATGTGCAAGAAAGGATTGAATTGTATGAGCAACTACATGAAATGAAGAGGGAGAGGGCAGACCCAAAGAACTACTGTGAAGGTGATACTGATATAGAGGATTTGTTCGAAGGAGGAGCCCATGGTAATGATGTGACAATACATGATGAGTTGAATAGAAAATCTATTTGGAAAGGTTTGGCTGGGACTGAGTCATCTAGGAAAATAGTAGCTAAGAAGAAAAGGGATCCAGCTAAAGGATCCACAAGTGAACCATATTTGGAGGATCCTCCGAATGAGGATGGTGGCATTAGTTCACTTGATGATGAGACAGATGAGGAGAACAAACCACCTCCTGGAAAGAAGAGGAGATCTAGAGGGGTGAAATGTGAGGACCTCGGTTTATTTGGCTTGTAATACTTAACCATCCATTGATCCTAGCATCACAAATCAGATAAACCAAGCCTCGAGATATGTATACTTCCCAGAATTGCAGTATACACACCCCGTTACAAAATCATGCATCAATTCCATTCATTCACATAGAACCGAACAAGCAACGAGCTGAAAGACATACTTAATATAAAGAGTTATTACAAAAGAGAGGCCGACCGGCCAAAAGACATACAACTAGATAAGTACACAGCGGAAGCAAAAGTGCCATAAGATGGCGATAAACAAAAGCCAATCAGTGTGCCTTTACCCACAAGGCAACCAACCGGACCGCCAAGCTAGTCGTCCCAGAACCCGCACATCTCGCAAAAGTAAGGCCCTTGGGGCTCACCTTCTTCCTCTGCAACAAAACAATTAAGCATAGCATCTGAGTACAAAAATTGTTTTTGTACTCGCAAGACTGACGTGTGAGATAACAGAACTATAGATAGCTACATGCAAGCTTTATTTAGTGGAGGAGGCTCTGGACTTATTTTCAGCATAAAGCAAGTTTTATTTGCAATAATGTAGTACATTTAAAAGCAAGTTTGCAATTAATTATTATTATTCAAATAAAAGAGAAACAATTATAACAATAGGTAGATGACAACAACAACCTGGAAGTGACTAATCCATTAGTCACCACAACAATAGTATGAAGTACCCCTTCATACCACCCATGTCAAGTTTAAGTTTTTAAAAGGTTGTAGTCTAGTTCTTGTGGGAAATAACCAAGCGTGTCCATAACCTAGGACGAGGCTATTCGAATAGTTTTAACCCTGCAGGGGTGTACCAATGTACCCACACGATAGACCGCCTTTCCACCAGCCACGGTTAGCATACTTCCTTTGGTATGCAGGCACGACTAAGTCTAACAAGACACTTTCCAATGGACGATGCTAATTAAGAGCCGCAATCCACGGGAGAAGGACACATTAGACAGCCTAACCGGCCTGCTAATGCTCCCCTCCAAACACCACACACAAAACACCCACCAACCAGCTCATAATTAACACCTCCCAAAGTACTTAGTCAAGAGAGGTTCTATATCCCTCACGCGTGGTTAGCATGCAACAATTGCTTGGATCAATGGCACAAGTAACTTGGTCCTTAGGGACTTAGGCACCATTCCATTCACACCCAACAGATCACACCAACATACCATTGTGCCCAAGTCAAGATATAATTTTTGGTTTTCAGTTTTTGATTTGCAAATTAGTAAAACACAAGGATTGGACATAATGGAATAATATAAGTATTTGTGTGATCAAGACCATCGACTAAGTCGATGATCACTAATACTACCGATAACTAGGCATGGCTAAGCAATATTTATTCGAAATCTACTAAGTGACAAGAGCTCATCCAACGAACTCTAATCACGACAAATAACCTAGGCTCGGTAGTAAAGGATAATTATTTACCTACAGATTATGCAACTAGAGGATTAACTAATCAATTTAACAACAAAATAGCAATGCATACATAGAAGTTAAACAAAATATTAGACTTTAAAAGTAATGGGATCAAATGAGAAATGATCAAACTGCTTGGTAGTTCTTTGCTGCTCAATTTGTTCTTGAGGATCACTCTCAAGGATGGCACAATCGTGGAACCTACCGAAAGAGCGAAAAGAACCGATAAGAACAAAGAAAACGAAAAGACTCTAAAACCAAAATGCGCCAAATGCTCTGAAAATTTTACAGCAGCAAGAGCATGATTTATAACAAATTTAGAAACAAGAACCAACTGATTTGGACTCTCACAGCAAAAGTAATAATCAAAACAATTTTGCTCAGCTGGAAAAATTGCAATTTGTTACTGTTCAACATAATTAAATTGTTTGGCAAAAATTTCTAGAAAGGTGGTGCAGCTAAAAATTTTATGATAGGTGGCTACTGACATTTTAAGGTTAACACAAGTGGTCTCATCTCATTTGGAGTTAAAATGATTTAGTTATGATTTTTCAAGTTATGAAAATGAACAAAACTAATTTGCATGCGAAATCTTGTTGGAAACAGTAACATGCCTAAAGTCAGTTTTATTAACAAGTTTATTACTAGAGGAAGCTAACAGAATTGGATTCACTCAAAAAGGAGTTAAAATGAAAAAGTTGTGCACATTTGAAAATTAGAACACTTAAACACTTTGAAAACTTGGAGCTCCCGAGAGGTCTGAGGGAGCTAGCGAAAAGGAGAAGGTCTGGACCGTCGATGCGGGATCCAATGGTCACAGAGCACCGATGCACAGCGCACCAGCGCGCCGCGCACAGGGGAGGTCCTGACCGTGGATATCGAATCCAACGGTCCCGACCACTGGAGGCACAGCACGCGTGAAGGATCTCCTCGCGCACTAGGGAGGTCGTGGCCGTCAGATCAGGATCTGGCGGTCCCGAGCTCCACGAGGAGGTCCTACGGCTATCTCACTAAGGGGAGAATGCGGGCGGTTAAGATCTCCGAGGAGGTCTTAACGGTCTAGATCTGAGCGAGAGAGGACCTAAGCGATGAGCTTAACGGCGAGAGGTCTTGATGGCTAGGATCTCACCGAGGAGGTCCTAAGCGGTCACGATCTCAATGGGGAGGTCCTAAGCGGGTTTTAACAGAGAGAGGCGGATGACTTAGATCTCCGGGGAGGTCATAAGCGATCCGATGCGGCGGGGAGGTCCTAAAGCCACGGATCTAAAGGAGGAGGTCCTAGGCGGTCAAGATCTCCGGAGGAGGTCTGAATGGCTAAGATGAAGCAAGGGAGGTCCTAGACGGTCAAGATCTCCAGGGGGAGGTCGTGACGGCTAAGATCTCACGGGGGAGATCATGGATGGCCATGATCTACGCGGGGAGGTCCTATGAGATAGGTGTTTAATAGAGAGAGGTCTTGCGGCCTTCTTCACAAAGGACCGGAGGTGGTCTTTTTGTAAAGAGGACCCCAAAGGTAGTTTGAAGGTTCTCTTTACAAAAGACCGGGGTGGTCTTTTGCAAAGAGGACCTCGGTGCGGTGGCTCGAGGGTGGTTTTACTAAGCGACTAAGGGAGGTCTTTTCACACAGAGGACCTCAGGAGGTCTTTGCAAAGAGGACCCCAAGGAGGAGGGTGATCCTAATGGTGGGATTTTAACCTACGGAGGTCTTTAACGGCCACGATTGAAACTAAGAGGTGGGGACATTAACTATACCCACGGCTTGCCGACAAGAACAACATTTAACCCAAATGATTAGGCTCTCGGACAACTTAAATGCTAATCATTGGGCTCTGGACTTGTCCGAGTAAGGCACGACAAAAACATGAACTCGGTTTTAGCTCACGTGGCGATGGGGACCTCGCGGCGAGAACCAAAGGCTCAGTGGGTTCCAAATAGTGAGAAGAACCTAACGGTGCCAACAACTAGGGCTAGCGCACCCTACGGCGGCTGGCCGGAGATAACCGCGGAGACCAAATGCGGCCGAAGCGAAAACGAAGAGGTCTAAGAGGATCGGGTTTTGGGCCGAAGTACTCACCGGGATTGAAGGAGAAGCGGGAGTGGTGCAGAGCTCCGGTGGCATGGTGCTCATGGGAGATGAGGAAGACGACCAACTCGGCCCCGAAAATAGGCTCCCCAAATTGTCAACCTCTGTAAAGGTTTAAACAAAACAAGTTAGGGAGACTTGAGGTGACCAAGATGACAAAGAGACAACCAATATTGCAATATTGAACCACTGGAGCTCGGAGGTCGCCTGGGAGCTCCAAGGTCCAGCAATGGTGGCAAAGACTTTCGGGTGTTTTGAGCACAAGAGCAGAGAAAGAAGTTAGAGGTGCAAGAATGGATCCAAAGAAGCTTAAGGGAGAAGCTCGGGCTCAAGATACAGCTGGAGAGGAAGAACAAGGCAGTGTACACAGTTTCAACAAGCTAGGACACTCGACATGATGGGAGTAGGTTGTCAGAGAGACTTTTGAGCAAAAAGGGACTGCCAAACATTCAATGTTGGCAGCACATAGCCGTTTGTCAGCCCTAGAGTTGACAAGGCACTGCTCTCTGCTGCCATGCACAAAATTTGATAATGACCGGGCCCCACAGTCAGTGAGAGAACCAGGGAGGACCGGTCAAAGAGCTCAACGGTTAAAATCAGCACAGAGCTCCACTAGGGAGGTCGTGAGCTGTTGGATTAAAATCTAAGGGCTCAGATTTAGAACTATGTGTTAGGGGTCCTAACACTTAGGGGAGGTCCGAGCCACAGATCTCAAGATGGACGACCCACGATCACCCAAGTGCTAGGGGTAGTCGTGGAGGGCTGAGGAGGTCGCCCCAGGGTGGTCTTTGCAAAAGGTACAAAGGGGGTCCTAGGGGAGGTCCTCAAGGGTTGTCTTTGCAAATAGAACAGGAGGAGGTCGTGCGGGTGGGGGGTCTTTTACAAAGACCGAGGAGGTCTTTGTGGTTGGATTGAGATCCAAGGGCTGCGGCTGGTGCTTGTAATTGGTTTGGTGAGCCGGTTGGCACGAGCAGGACTACAGTGCGCACAGAGGAACAACGAATCCCAGTTTTAGTTTGAAATTAAAAGCTGAGACTTGAGGATTTATTTGAGGTAGCAAACTAACTCCAAATTTTATGAAATTTTGCCAGTAGCTTGCTAACCTTGAGATGGACCTTGTATAAAATTTTCAGAGGTTTTTATGCTGAGTATTTTTCTCCAGAAATTATACAATGCTTTGAGCTAGGGTTTGACGGCAGGTCAAACAAGTTTGACTGACCCTTAAAAATATTCGAACAATTTCTAAAAATTGTGAAATTTTTCAGAGGGGTCACATATCAACCCTAGGACTTAGGAAAAATATTTCCCCGAGAAGGATCACAAGATTGGATCAAAAGACTTGTGACTTTGTATTTCCATACTCTTGTACAATAATTGTTTAGTACACACAGGAAATACATGATGTAAGAAAAAGTTTTAAATTCTACTCATTTTCTTACATTTGAAACACAAGTACATAATTTGGGATGTTACATGAAAGTTACGAGGGCTTACTTTGATGAGAAGAATATCATGGACCAAAGCCAATTGTGTGTAGGCTTGTGTTTTTCTGATGTCCACCAATTCAGGAAGGCTTTGAAAACATACCACATAGTGCAAGGGAGGAACTATAGCTACCTAAAAAATAATCCTGACAGGGTGATTGTTAAGTGTAAGCAAACTGATGTGCGTTGTGACTTTTACATGAGAGCTTCTCAGATCGGTATGGAGAAGACTTTCCAATTGAGAGAGATGGTTGGTCCTCACACTTGTCCTGAGTCAATGCATACTAGTAGAGTTAATAGCACTTGGTTGAGTCAGATGTATGAGGAAAATTTCAGAAGTGACCCTGATTGGAAGGTCGAAGCTTTTATGGATCAATGCATGAGAGACTTGGGCACAGACATCACGAAGACCATGGCTTACAGAGCCAAGAGAAAAGCTGGTGAAAATGTTTTGGGAAATCACAAGAAGAAATACAAGAGGATAAGGGATTATTTGCAAACACTCATTGATAAAAACCCAGGTAGTATTGCAGTTGTGACCACAGAGAATAGAATATACCAAGGCTTGAATCCTAGGTTTAATGGCCTATTCATATGCCTAAATGGTCAGAAGCAAGGGTTTCTAGAAGGATGCAGACCCTTCATCAGTAAGTATCATTAAGTTGTTTCTACAGTTTTACATTGTATTCATAGTTTAATTATGAGGTCTCTTTAATTATCGAAATTCTCACCTTGTCTTGTTAAAATATAGGTATTGATGGCACAAGTGTTAGCTACTTCAGGTAGAGATGGCAACAACAATATGTTTCCCATAGCCTTTGGAGTAGTTGGCAAGGAAGATACCAATAGTTGGACTTGGTTCCTGGAGATGCTGCATGTTGCAATTGGGGATGGTGAACAACATGGAGGATGGACGATTATGTCTGACCGGCAAAAGGTGTGTGTCTAACAATCATTCTTTTCCAGTTGTTACCTAACCTATCCAAATTTGTAACCTACGACAACTTGCAGGGCCTTATGAATGTTGTGCACACTGTATTTCCAAGTTGTGAACACAGATATTGCAAGAGACACTCACTTGTTGCAAAATATGGCCCTTAAGGGTTGGAGAGGTCAAAAGTACAAGGAATGGGTGGATGCTGGGATTATGACCGAGCAATGGAAGGTTTGAAGCTATTAAATGAGAAGGCATGGGAATGGCTCAGGGATTTAGGCAAAGAGCATTTCAGCAGGCATGCATTCTCCACCAAGGCCAAGACTGACTTAGTTGTCAATAACCTTAGTGAGGTGTTCAACTCGTATATCATTGAATTCAGGGACAAACCAATTGTCACAATGCTTAACCTTGTTAGGAAGAAGGTTATGACAAGGACCGCAAACAAGAGGGAAGGAGGCGCCCGTGCTCAGTGGGAGATTACACCTATTATTGCTGGGAAGCTAGAGTTAGAGAAGAGGGACTCTAGGTACTGCAGGACATTCCAATCTGGTTTCTCAATCTGGGAAGTATCATGCTCAGATAGATCATATGAAGTTGATTTAAGTCAGAGGACATGTGGGTGCTTCAAATGGCAGTTGATTGGAATTCCTTGCAAGTATGCATGTGCAGCCATATACAAAACAAGGGCAAGACCTGAAGATTATGTGGACGAGTACTTCAAGAAAGAAGCGTACATCAGAGCATACACACCTATGATTTATCCAGTTCCTGGAGAACATGGATGGACAAGGACTGACTCAAAGGATATTGACCCTCCAAAGTTCGAGAAGCATGCAGGCAGACCAAAGAAAAATAGAAAAAGAGGAGCTGAAGAGGCACCTAAGGCCACAGGTAGAGCAAGGATGACTACAGTCACATGCTCTAATTGCGGGTAGCAAACCCACACTTACAGAACTTGTGGGAAGAAACTTAGACCTGATCTTCAACTTAGACTGGACGCATTGATGGTATATTTTTACGTTATGTTCATTTATATTCATTATTGGCAACATTTTGAAGTATTTGTTGCATTATGCAGGGCAAGAACAGGGGCCAAGATGCATATGCACATGGGGAGAGCTCTCAAGAACAGTACCTGGAGCCCAACATTGATAGAGGCATTGGATTTGTGATCCCTGAAGCTGATGGAGTGCACACGCCAAGAAAATTGCCCATTAGGGGAAGAGATGCAGGGACTAGCACTTCGACTGGAAGAGGTGGTGTGAGGGGTAGGGGAAGAGGCCAAGAAAGGGGCATTTCAACTGGACGAAGCGGTGTGAGGGGCAGCGGAAGAGGCCAAGGAACAGGCAGGGGACGTGGTAGGAGCGATTTATGGTTCTCGAGCTAGTGTTGATGCTTGTCCCCTTCTGTCTTTTTGGTGCAGCACATACTTAGTAACATGATGATGCGAAGGTTTTGCTTGGGTCCTATTTTCTTTCTTTAAAAATCTGAACCTGTAGCAGTTTAATGGATGTTGGAACGCACGCTACTAAGTCATGTGCAATGTCAAGCTACTGTTCTTAGGTCCTTATTATATCATGCAAACACTCATTGATATTGTTACATTTTTGTCTTTAATTATTTACTGTACGATATGGTTTGTTTTTAACAAACAAAACAGGTTTGCTTTCAGAGGTTAAACATGCACACTTTTCCTTGTCATTTTCATCAGAGCCACTCTCGTGTTATTTCCTGTTCCTGTTGAAGCCATTGTATTCAGCGTCAGGTGTTAGGGATCAGCTGAACTCGCACATCCTGTATTACAAAATATTGCTTATGTACTAGAAATTGATACTTGCCGTCCCTATTCGGATAAACTCGATCAGTAATAACCTCAGACTCGAGTCATGCCAACAGGTTGAGGCAAAACACCCCAATAAGTCAAAGAACCTGTGGTTAAGTGAAAGTTTTGGCTAAACAAGAACATCAAACTCGAGCCATGCCAACAGGTTGGGGCAAAGCGCACCAATGAGTCAAAGAACCTGTGGTTAAGTGAAAGTTTTAGCTAAACCTGTGGTTTTACTAAACTAATGACGATGTACCTGGGGCTAAGTACAATTTCCTCTAAAAATAAATAGAACTAAAAATTATAGTAAAATTATGCTAAAATTATGCATCGCTTGGTAATACAATTGTAGATTTAGTACTGTGTAATTGTAGGCGACTGAGAGATAAGAATTTCAGCCGGATAATGATACTGACGTGCACTCGCTCGTTCCCGCTCAAGCTCATGTATGTAGTTTCTCACTTTCCTGTAGTTGAAACTCTCGTGGATAAAATTTTGTTCAGGCCACTGTAAAAGTGCGCGATTTTGGTTCTAACACCGAAAAAAACGTGTCTCGTTTCTGCCACTCGTTGCGCTGTCATTTTATTTTTGCCGCTTACGCCAGCTTTGGTCACTTGACGGTTATCACATGCCTCCCTCTGACCAGGTGTGCGATGTTAGGTTTACTGAAAAAGACGGTATCGCCCCCTCTCTAACCCCTCATCTCTCTTATTCTCTCTCTGGCGACAGTAGGTCAGCGGTCGGAGATTGTGGCCGAAGAAGATGGTGGTACAGCTCCGACCCAAGGTGGCACCGGCTTGCTTTCCCCTTCTCACCGTTCCTCATCTCCTCCCTTAGCTTCGGCACCAGCGAGGTTGGGCGACACCTCACCTGCTCACGTCGAGGCACCAGGCACCACCTTGCCATCGGCGCCAGTACCCATATGCTCGCCGCCATCGTCCTTCCTATCCCTCCGTAGTCTCCTACTTGTTGGACTTTTCCTTGATTCCTTGCTCTGTTACTGCTTCTTGCTTCGTAAAGAAATCGCTCGGCTTCGTCCAGCGAAACCTCGTTGCAGAGAAACGTTCGTCTTCACCGTGGGACCCGCGATGTGGGAGCAGCGCACGCCTCCGTGAGACCTGATGTCTCTGCCCTTTGCCTGTCTTCTTGAGTTCCCGTAGGACCCGCTGATCCCACGACGTGACTCCACGTGATGCTCTTGGCTGGCACAAAGCTGTTCCTACTGGTCTTCCTTCCAGCAAGAACTTACGAGACAAGACAAAAACCAGAGCAAAACTTTTTGTTTCGGGAGCATTGCTCCTCTTTTTATATTTTTTATTTCTTCTAGACTCACACAACTTTACATGACTGTCCGACCTTATAAAGGCTCTAGGCTGCAGGCTCTACTCTTACTCGGAATACTACTCGGGCTCCTATATATTCAATACATAAATTCTCGCAAAGAAAATTCTATCAAAACAAGATTAACTCTAACAGTGCAAAATGTTAAAGGAGTGCGCCGACCTGTCGGACCGAAGGCCGCCGGAATAGCCGCCGCAGCTGCCATGCAGGTAGTAGCTCGCGGCCGGTGCCGTGGGCCTGATGCAGGCATTGCCCGCCGGTGGCTTGGCGCGGTAGAGCGCGGCGGGCACGTCGTGGTTATGCTTGCCCTCGTCGGTCGTGATCACCGCGCGCAGGTTTTGCTACACGTGCTTCCGCACCGTGCACCCGGTCGTGGTGCACTTGTAGTAGCTCCTGCCAATATAATACGAGAAGACGCCCATGCATGTAAGCTCACACGTAACGTACGTGACCAACACTTGAATGGACGAGTTTGGCTTTTCGTTCGTACCTCGGGTTCGCGTTGCCCTTGATCACCTTCTGCCCGTACTTGCGTCACCGATAGCCGTCGTCGAGGATGTCGATGTCGCTTGTCACACTCATACCGCCAACTCTAAATCATGTGTTGTACTCGCTCATGCTTCTTCACTGCCGATGCATAAGCTATCACCTTTCTCCTCTGCATGAGGACACAACCTAACCCAATCCGAGACGCATCGGAGTACACCAAATCACTTCCTGGCTCAGGAAGAGTAAACAGGAGCAGTCACTAGCTTCTCGAAACTATGCTCTGAGTCATCATCCCACATAAATTTCACCTTTTGGGTGACAAAGGCTTGGCAATAATGGAAAAATCCTGCACCAAGTCACTTCTTTGACAATTCAAACATGGAAACCTTACTCGGATCAACCGATATTCCCTTGTCGTTGATAACATGCCCCGAAATCCCACCTCGGACATCCGAACTCGCACTTTTCAAGCTTGGCAAAGAACTTATTTCCTCTTAGCGCTCCAACACAAGCCTCGGTGTCGCTCATGATCACTCTTTGAATATATCAAAATATCATCGATAAAGACAACCAAAAATCGTCGGTATTCATGTAGCATCCTATTCATTGTCTCCATGAAACAGAGGGCGTTCGTTAGTCCAAAGACATCTTTAAATTCAAAATGCCCATACCTTGTGGAGAATGTCGTCTTCTCTATATCCTCCTTTCGATTGAAGGTCAATCTTGAGAATACCTTGGCCCTCTCAACCGATCAAATAAATCTTCTATGAGGCGAGGATATTTATTCTTGATGGTCATTAAGAGCACGATAATCAATACATATCGCCAACTACCATCCTTCTTCTTGGTAAAAGAACAGAGCTCCCACGGAGACACATCGGGCGAATCCAGTTCCTCCGAACGGACGCCAGCCAAGTATGGGTCATGGAGGCAGTCGGGCGCCAGTACCAAATCATTCGAACTCTCTACGACGAGGTGGTGGCATCCTGGTAGCTCTCTGAAAAACATCCAAGAACTCTCGAACAACGAAATATCTTACTTTGTTAAAGACGAACTTCTTCTCCACTAGAGACAAAAGAAACCCACTCTTCTGTATGGCCACCAGGAAACAAGCTAGCCATCACAAAAAGAGAGTGAGATGGGGCGCTACATTGGAATACTATCTCCTGACCAGATGGAGCTTGCAAGGTTATTGTCTTCCAGAAACAAGAGATGACAGCACGGTAGTTATGCAACCAATCCATACCCAAGATAACATCAAATAGCTCCATCTTCATAACCATCAAATTAGCAGTGA
Organism: Ampelocalamus luodianensis; assembly: GCA_036346255.1. NCBI lineage: Eukaryota > Viridiplantae > Streptophyta > Magnoliopsida > Poales > Poaceae > Ampelocalamus > Ampelocalamus luodianensis. Next base: position 36,930,682 of record CM070628.1, on the reverse strand, counting down.
AATCTTCTCCATCTATCGAAATCACACAACCAGGACAAACGGTGGAGCTAGAAAGAATCCCCCAGAGAACTAACTAGAATGATCGCTATATGCATACTCAATTTCGCCTTACTAACAAAATCTAGTGCAAAAGAAAAGGTAGCTCCGAATCAAAAGAACAAGAGCCACTCGAGTCCACTAAGAGTGTACTGTCACCACATCGTCGACCCACCACTCACCGTCGGCATAGCATAGGAGATCGCTGCTCGGGCGGTAGGGGCTCCGGCACCGGCACGGGTGGTGCGCAGCCGAGGTGTCGGGCGCCACAACCGAAAGGGAGGAGGATGGCCAAAGTACTCAGGTGGGGCTCCTCCAGAGCAGGAAGGTGGCCGAGGCGCGGTGTCAAGTATGAGTAGGAGTAGCCGCAACATCCGCACCGACCCGAGAAGAAGCCTGCTGGCGTCACACCGAAGGCTCACTTGATGATGTGGCGGGATTCGCCGACAAACCAATGCCTTATGGCCCTCCGACCACAATGGCGGCAAGACCCGAACCAGTGCACTGATGCTCGCTGCCGCACTTGAAGCACTTCATGCCCCGCCCCAGGATCGGACGTAATTTCGAGGTGGAAGAAGACGTGCCCTGTGAACTTGGTCTTGAACGATTTCTACGACCCTTTGAACCTCTTGGAAGTGGGCCTCGAAGGTCCCACCTCCTGCCAAAACCCCTCTTCCGCTGCCACCGCACTCGAAACCACAAACGCCTCTCCCGGAAGTTCCTCACCAAGTGCATCTCGTTCCATGCCCACGGCTTGTTCGACCAGAGAACTAAAATCCGCAACTACAACGCTCCCAATACTGACACGGAACTCTTGCACGAGTCCCTGCGAAACCTCTTAGTTTTTCTTCATCATTTGTGGCCATTGGAACAAAACGAACAGGTTGTTAAAACCCATTCATACTGTTCGCTATCTTACCGCTTGTAGTTCTAAAGAGACTTCCATTCGCTCCACATATGAAGTGGATAAAACCTCTTCTGAAATGCTCAACAAAATATTCCTGTGTAATGGTCCATGAGTCGTCCCGCCATCGAACTCCTTCCACACGGATATCGCCGCCCTTCAATTGGAAAGCCACGAACCGAGCCCTCATTTATGAAGTCATTGCGAGCTCGGTGCCTCTCCAATGATCAACCGGCGGCTGACCCGTCGAAGGTGTCCAACCTCAAAGCGTTCCATGGTGTAATCCCATGGCATACACCGCAGTGCCGCAGAGGACCACCATAGGAGTGACAACGCGCACACCGGTGGGGCCTCGATTCTCTGTATCGCGAGGCAACCTCTTCTCTCGACTCCGCAGGCTAACTCTCTCGCTCTGAGTTCGAACCACGGCGGGCGTTCGCTCGGCCTCCTCACGCCGACCACGACCGACCACGGCCTCCACCCTTGCCATCTCTAAACATCACGACGAAACAATCAAACAATGAGCACTACACGAAACTCGCTATCACACAAGAGTAAACATAAATTCAATAGTAGCGAGTGCAATGCATTAACCCATTCCCACCTCACTGCATGGTGTGTCCAATTTAACTTTTCAAATACCACGGACCTGCACCGCTCGATACCAACCTAACACTCACCGCCATGAGCACGGAATGCTACTAAAGACTCTAATAAATCTAATCTAGACCATTTCTGCAGAACCTCCTTGTAAAGTTAATTAGGTTCCGACACGATAAATCAAATAATAACTAAAACATCCATCCAGAGACATCAAAGATAATCAAAGACATGCTAAGTATCTAACATAACCAACAACGGACTCAGGATTTTCAGAATGAGCGTTCGAAGTTACAAAAATATTATTTAATATAAAACATAAATACATACAATAGTAAAAAATTAAAGTACAAATTAATCATACTGATGACAACATCTCAAATAATTTCGTAAAATTACAAAATAATCAAGAAAATTACAAGTTAACTCTATTTTCCTTCGTGCCTTTCAAATCGACAAACTTCTTCTTCATTTTTTTGAAGCTGAGATTTACATTTCACAAAAAAGGCAAGATTTACCAATCACAATTCAAACTGATACAAACAAAATTGCTGGTTTGGGCTTTTGGGTTTGCTCTTTGCTGGTTTGGGAGTTGATAATCTGGCAATTCGGATTGAACCCACATATGCGCTGTTGAGAATTTGGGCACCACGGCCTTATTGCCGGGAACCGCCGGGTCGTCGTCGTTGGCAAACCCATAGGGCTCCCCGATCGCCCTCCACTCTCGGTGGTCGCCCTGTTTGGCAGCCCAACGGTAACGACCCACCCAGTGGCCGGCGCCCAACCTTGCTCCTTCGACTTGCCGCCACGCGCCGCCGCCGCATTTGGCATGCATCGTCATGGTCACGCTGCCGCGTCAAGAAAGAGGGAGAGCTGTGAGAGTCGGTTGCTATTTGTTGATTGTTAGGGAGAGAGAGAGAGAGTATATATGAGGGGGAATGACCTTGTTGTGGCTGAGTCGAATGGTCCAATGCCCAAAGGGCAAAGGCTAAAGAGTGTGTGACCATAGACTGGCCATCACATGGGTTAGTTTGAGGTTGTGGGGCGCCGGAGGGAGATATAGTTTGATGAGATGAGAGAAAGTCGTGGTCTGGTTGGCCCAATTAAGAATATATTTCATTATATATATATATATATAATACACATACTATAATGTGGATTTTTTTTCAAAAATTAATGGGTGTTCGGCTGAACACCCATGAACCTAAGAGGAATCGCCCCTGTCGCTTGTTGTCTGGACGATGACCCTCGGCTCCCGCACCGTTCGGTTGTTGGCCAGCGGGATTCCCACACCATCACCGTTCCTCCATTACATCCGAAGCTATGTAAGGAATTCAATCAACTCAACTTGGAACTGGTGAACTAAGGACACGTCGCTACAATGGAGGTTCGATCTTTGCTTAAGGAACATATTATCGAAGCTCAGGCAAATGACAAGGATGCCCTGAAAATCAAGAAGGAGATGGACAAATATAAAGGCTCGGGATTTATCCTAGATAAGAAGGGCACATTATGGTTTGGGGAACACATATGTGTGCTAGGCAACCAAGACATTAAGGCATTGATTCTCAAGAAAGCACACGAGTATACATACTCAATCCACCCTAGGAGCAATTAGATGTACCAGGATCTGAAAGAAAGATATTGGTGGACTTGGATGAAAAAGGAAGTGGCCGAGTACGTGACCGCATGCGATGTATATATGCCATAGAATTAAGGCCGAGCAACAAAAACCTACAGGACTACTGCAGTCATTGAAGGTCCTAGAATGAAAATGAGGAGGAGTTGGTACAGATTTCATCACCGGACTGCTAAAAACACTAACGGGATATGATTCCATATGGGTCAATGTGGATAGATTGACCAAAGTAGTTTACTTTATTCCGGTCAAGATCACATATGGAGGAAGCAAGTTGGTAGAGCCATACATGCTCCACATAGTACGCCTGCATGCATTTCCTAAGCAAATTGTGTCAGATCATGGAACCCAGTTCACTTCGTGATTCTGGGCAAGTCTTCATGAAGCCCTAGAACTTACCTAGCTTTCAACACCTCATAACACGCACAAAAAGACGGGCAGGCAGAACGGGCCAACCAGATTCTAGAGGACATGCTAGGCACTTGTGCGCTCATTATCAGCAACAGTTGGGAGAAGTGTCACTACTACAAAAAGGCTAATACTGGACTCCTCATCATAGACGGTTTACCAAAACCGTTAGTATTAAATACAGTCACATATGGTTTTGTTTAGCGATCGGTTGTGTTACTAGCTACGCTAAAAACCGTCTGTGAAGAGGTAATATCACATACGGTTCATATTGAAAACCGTCTATGAAGTATCACAGACGGTTATTAACAAAAACCGTGTGTGATATTACTAAACATCACAGACGATTTTTTATAAAAAAAACCTTTTGTGATACTTCACAGACGATGTTTAATACAAACCATCTGTGATAATTCGGTGTTTAATACAAACCATCTGTGATAATTAACTCATCACAGACGGTTTGTATTAAAAACCGTTTGTGATATTTCACCACCGCCTAATATCCCTCTATATTTGGCCGCCTCCTTTATTCAAACTTTCAAACTCCAGATCAGTTCCACCATATATATACTGCCTACACGTGCCCAACTACCCCAGATCAATTTCGCCGCCTCCTCAGCGCCACCTCCCCCAAACCGATCGAAGCACCGCGTCCCCCTCCCCACGACGTCGACTACCACCATGAGCTCCTTCGCCTCCGGTTGTGACGCCATGGTTCACTGCACAAAGCACTCTTGTCGTAAGAGTGTCTTGTGCAGTGTCACCGCTCGTGACACAACGGTGATGTTGCTGTCACCTCTCCTTCATTGTCGGTGATATCCCTCATCTGATCCCCTCCCCTGTCTTCCTTGATACTTGTACGGTTGAAAATTAATTGTTGATGCCTCTACATTTTTTCTTCTACCAATTTCTTGAAGACTTCAATCCATAGACTAAATTGAGTTTTTGACCGTCTTGAAGTCATGATCCATGGATTATGTCTTTCCCCAGTGGTCGAAAAGTCAATTTGTTCCATGGAATGTATATTTTCTATGATCTTACCCATAATGGAAGAACTCAAAGGATCGATTATTTCTTCTAAAGAAATATATTTGGACTTGAGAGGTTTGGAGATAAGAACTTTAAAACAAAGTAGAAGTAGGAAAGATGGAAAGTCTGTGCATAAGTTATGCCCTTCTCATGGTTATTTATAGGCTATCGACTTGTGGCAAAGTTAAACAGAAGTCGAATGGATAAAATTTTATTAGAATCTTTCTCAATAAATCGTTGGAAAATCAAAGTATCACTGTCTCTTCGGGAATTGTTCTTCATGAAGACGGTTGACGTTCCTTTTTCTATCTATTTCTGTTTATTGGCTAGCATTTCCTAAGGATGGCCAATAAAGAGAAATAGATTTAACAATACAAAAGAATATCACAGACGGTTCCTTAGGACAAACCGTCTGTGATACATCATCAATCATAGATAGTTCTGAGTTAATAACCGTCTGTGATAGTATCCATCACAGACAGTTTGGAAACTATCTATGATGACCTCATATCATTAATGACCCATGAACTCAGACGGCTCACGAAACCATATGTGATGACGTTTTTGAATCATCTGTGATGACCTTTTCTGTAGTAGTATGTCTCCCTATGTAGAATTCTCTTACAACAATAGCTACCAAGCCAGTCTACAAATATCCCCATTTGAGGCCATTTAGGGTGGGAAATGTAGGACACCACTCCTATGGTTGGAGACACGAGCAAGCCTTTGTTGGACCAGCAATGCTAAGAGAAGCAGAACAACAAGTACAGTTGATTCAAGAAAAACTTAAGGCAGCCCAATCTAGACAGAAGAACTATGCCGACCATCGTTGGCGAGATTTGAGCTTCGAGATCAGAGATTTTGTCTACCTTAAGGTTTCACCCCTGAGAGGCATGAAACAATTTAAGGTTCGTGGGAAGTTAGTGCCGTGATACATCAAATCGTTCTAAATCATCACTAAGCATGGAGAAGTAGCATATCAACTACGGTTTCCACCGGGATGGTAGAAATCCACAATGTCTTCCACGTGTCGCAGTTGAAGAAGTCACTCCGAGTCCCAGAAGAGCAAACGCCGTTAGAGACAGCCAATCTCGAGCCAGATCTTACCCACTAAGAGTACCCAGTAAAGATTATTGAAGTGGCCGATCACCAGCGAAGACGATCAATTCGATTCTACGAGATTCTATGGAGCAACCCCACCGAAAGAGAAGCTACGTGGGAGCTAGAAGAATCCCTAGAAGTTGAGTTCCCGTACCTCTTCACCGACCAGCTTGAATCTCAGGGTCAAGATTCTCTTTAAGGGGGTAGGTTTGGTAACTGCCCAATTTCTGAATATTTTGAAACTTGCAAGAAATTTATGGGATTTAAAAAAAAACAAATTGCATTTTGAGAATTTCAAAAAACTTGCCTTGCATTTTCAAAAAGGTAAATCAAATTCCTTTATCCAAGCAAGGAGTTTAAAAATCTACAAGTTAAATAATGTGTTAAATCTCCTCAGAATTTGGATTACAAATCCAATTCAAATATGAAACTCAAATCTAAAGTTCAAACTCTTTTTTCTCCACCCTTGGGCCGCATTCTTCTTCCCCACACGCCTCCCTCTTTCCCTTGGCCTGCTCGTGCATGCTCCCGGCCCAGCCTCGCCCTAGTGTCTGTGCCCGCTCGCCTCACTCGTGGCCCAGCCCAGCTGGCCCATTTTCGTTTGCATCCATTAATAAGTGGGTCCCACCAATCAGACCAGTCTACTGCCCGTTGTGTTGTACGCTCACTGCACCGCCGCGTTAGCTCGCCTCGAGAGCTATGGCCTTGCCTCGAGCCTCAAACCCTTTCAAGCAACGTCGCGACCTCGTCCCATCCTAACGCTAGGCCCTGCACGCCCTCCGCTCAGGTGCCCACGTCATGCGATGTTTGCCCTTATTGTCTCCCCACCGCTCCATGCTATTTAATCCCCAGCTGAGCGCGTCACTGTGTTCGCCAACCTCCCCACTGCCATTTCCCTAGCTTTCCCCACTTCTCCACCTCGGGTGGTCAAGGAATCCCCTTCTCCTCAAATCCAGCTGCCGGCTTCACCGTTGGATTTTGGCCGCCAAGGTGTGTCCCCGACTTCATCATCTTGCACTTTGAGGTCGCCTTAACTCCCTCTTCCTCACGCTCATCTCCTCTGTGCTTCTTTCCTCACAAAGAAGAAAGGAGCCGTCACCGTCCACAGAGCTCGCCGAAGCACACCACGCCGTCACCGCCTTCTCCCACCTTGTATGGTGAGCATTTACCTTCATCATCCCTCGCATCTTGCTCGCCTTTATATCCTCTCTCTAATGCGTGCCTCCCTTTTCCATTGCATGCACCAAATACACCATCAAGCCTTCATCCTCGTCACCAACCCAGAGCTTGTAACGCCATCGCTACATTGATCTCCTTCCTCGCTTGACTTCCTAGTAAGCCTTTCTACTCTCGTAGCCTTTTTTTGTCTTGCAAACCCTCTAGGCTAGTTAATGATGCTTGTAGATGGCCGTAGCGTGACCGCATTGTTGACTTCGTTGTGCCGCCGCCTGCTGTCATGGAAAACCTAGCTGCATCGCCGCCCTAGAGCACCGAGAGCACCCATAGGTTCACCTGAGCCCGTAGATGCTTGCCCGAGTTCCAATTCTTAGTTTTAGCCTCACTCGGTAGGTGCTAGTGGGCACATTAGTGTTGCCAATGACCTCGCCGTCACGCCGCCACCTTTGTCCGTCTCCCACCTCGCCACCACTGTCGTTAGCATCGTACTAGACCCTGCAACCCATTTTGTTGGTCACGGGTGGTCGTCGGAGTCCCCTCCGCCGACACCGAGCTCGCCCGAGGTATGCCATGGATGCTGACACGTGGGCCCTGTAGTTAGTTAAATCAGTAGTTAGTGAACGTTAAATAAGTAGCTAATGTCTGTATAACATGTGGGCCCTTGGTAGTTAGGAAACCTAATTACACCGTAGGTTTAAGTATGAGCCTATGACATGTAGGCCTGACCATTAAGTTATCCATGCATAAACCTAGTCTGTAGACCAAGCCGCAAACATGTGGACCGTTTGGCCCTATGCGCTGTCAGGTGGATCGAGTCCATATGGACCGTGGTCCCACCTATCAGTCTCTCAGGTTTTTCTGAATAAAGCTAATTAGAAAAGAAATAAAAAACCCAGTGGACTCCACCTTTCAGTCATATATGATTTTCTAAATAAAAATAAAAATGAAAATCCAACCGGACCCACCTGTCAAAAATTTCAGATTTTCTGCAATATCTCTCGGGTCAAACTTTGGAGAGCTCGTTCTCCCTCATTTTAAATCCGAATGATTTGATTTTTGTTTTAAATTCATCTAAATTCAATATATCTCCATTAGCACCAAAATCATAGTTTTGGAGTTCATTTGAATTTTATTTGAGTTATGGGCATTTATTCAAAATCGTCGTTTTGCGTTTAAATAGATTCCAACGTTGCCGAAGACTTTGCCACTTCTTCAAGGCAAGACCAAGACTAAGCAATATCAACACTTGAGCTAGGAAAGTCCTTACAATTTATCATGTTGAACCTACTTTTCAAATGCAAATTATTTTGTTTCAAAGTATTGCTTATGTTCTTATTACTATTTATGAAATGATATGTTAAAGGTTGATACTTACCTATGCCAAAGGTTGACATTAGGATTCCCCTCCTTGATTGTTGACAACCCTTATACCTTGTCACCCTAGGTTAATTATTACACGAGTAAAACTTCCCTTGGGATAATCAATAATGACTATTGTTGTGCTTAGACACTACTTAGTGTTTGAATTGAACATGACACAAACATTATCATTACGAGATTTGGGATATATTGTGAATCATAGTGTAGTAACGTGAGTTACCATTGAAAATAAGAAAATGTTATTTAAAATGGTGGAGACATGGGTGAGTGGTCGGTATGAGATTGGCGCAGAGGTATGCACAAGAGTTGGGTTTGTAGACTGTCTTGATAGAGTCGATTAAGGACCAAATCATGTGCTATATTTCGAAACTATTAAGCCGTATAACCGCAAGTCTAGTATAAGATAGACCGACCAACTAATTTACTCAGTTTTCGACATAAACCCCGCACACAGTGGTAATTATATATATATATCAAGAAGGGTGGTGACTGCCTAACAACAGCCCTCATTGAAAAATATGTCCCGTAACGGCGCATTCTGCGATTGCCCTGTAACGATCACTGTCCTAGTGTTGAGTGGTTCCCCGCGGAGTAGATCGAATCTCGGGACTGTGTATTGGAAAAGCCTTGTTATGATCGCCTCCGTCGCACGTTCCAAGGAAACGTGTCATGGCCGACATTATGAGTTGATCATATCTTATGAGTAAAATTGTACAACATCTATAGAGTGTATAATCTATCCGATTAGTCATGCCCCCGGTTATGGGCATTGTGCAGAAAGCCACACTTAGTTAGTTTTAATAAAAATGTGAACCGAGACATGTTAACGAGAAACTAATTGTAACGATAATGTAGGTGGATATAACCTTATGAGTAACTATAGGTGGATGGATCCTTATCGAGATAAGAATTTCTTGCACAAATGAAACTTTGGTTTTGAAGTTAGAAAGGATAAGTCATAAGTTTGGAAAATAATTATAGTACTTGAGAAAAACTTTGTTTGTGCTAAAATAACCATAGACCCCTCCTTTGGTAAGCCTTGCATCTATATACATGCATTTGTTATGAAGAATTGTTGAGTACTTTCGTACTCATGGTTGCTCAAGTATATGGATTCAGACTACGAAGTAGAAGACTTGGTGTATGGATAGTTCTATGCGCTTGGCCCTTGAAATAAGGAGGATGACAATAACTAGGTCCTAGCCTCAGTCGATTTCCTATGGAAAATTCACATAGGCCCCTTCCTTTTGGTTTATTTACATTCCGCTCCTACTTATTCTCTAAACTTGTTGGCCCATCGTCCTATGCTGTAAAAATTTGGCCCTAAGGCCTATTTACATTCGTTCCTATAATATTAAGTACTCTTTTACTTATACGCATGTATGGATGTGATATTCTTCGATAATTATACTGTAGGAGCTAGCTATTGATCATAGGACTAACTTAGAATACACAAAGAGCCTGGATGCAAATCCGGGCTCGACAGCTTAGCTATGCTTAGTTGTACGATGCACTCATATCCACATGATTAAAAATGTTAACTTGACTTAATGAGATATGGAATTATCACTACCACAGAAAACGTCATCACATACGGTTCGGAACCGTCTGTGTTTTTGTACGTCTGTGATAACTGGCGGTTATCACATACGGTTAAAAATACCGTCTGTGATAGATAAGTCACAACACAGACGGTTCTAAATTCCAACCGTCTGTGATATCCACATATCACAAACGGTTCTAGTTACTAACCGTCTGTGATATCCATATATCACAGACGGTTTAAAATTCAAACCGTCTGTGATATGTGGATATCACAGACGATTTCGTCTTGTGATATATGGATATCACAGACGGTTGGTAACTAGAACCGTTTGTGATATGTGGATATCACAGACGGTTTGATTGTTAAACCGTCTGTGATATCCACATATCACAGACGGTTCATAATTAGAACCGTCTGTGATATGTCGATATCACAGACGATTATAATTAGAACCGTCTATGATAGTTCTTTCAGCCTAACTAATTTTTTTTATCTTTTCGGCTAGCCTCATGAATTGCTAGCCATGCCCTCTAAAAACAAGCAGCAGAAAATAGATACATCACAGATGAATCAATCGTTGACAACTCAAAGTGATCATTTATAACTCAAAATCAGTTACAAACGAATATATATCAAATATTGTCACTAGAGTACCATTGAATTACAACTATTCAAAGTGAATTACAATTAATGAATCAATTGTTTCAAGGTCGTTCAACGGTGTTGATGGAGTAGTGAAACTCTCCGTCGGCGTCAATGATATCCGTCATGATGAAGGTGCAGAGCCTCCCTCAAACATCCGAGATCTCTCTCTGAACGAGTGAATCTAAATCTATATTCAAACCATGTAGCTAGCACGAGTAAAGTAGTAAGCATATATATTTAAATTTATAATTACGAAATAATTATTGCGAGATTGACCAACCTCGGGATCCTTCAACTTAGCACTCATGAGAATCTGCATATGATTGCAAACGTAGAATGCACATTCTTCTGCTTTTTGCTGGCGGCACTGCAAAAATAGAATTACATATATAGGTATAGTCAGTTCAAGACGCATTATTACAAAGTATGATATAGGATTATTGTGTTGTAGCACGTACCGGAAATCGCGTCCTGTGATTAAGTGTGGCGTTCGTTCCCTTGTATAGCCCTCCATCGGCAACATAGGAGATGAACGACCTACATGTTTCCAAAAAGTTAACCTCGGCCATTTCAAATGAAGGAAGACTACAATAGAGTTATGTATGGAGGAAATGAGCACACCTGTTGAGTACTCCTGCACAAGGGTGAAGTCGTGGCTTTTTTTGACGAGGGAATCAAGGTATAGTACCTGGTTCCTCTTTGGTATAATGACTAAAAGGATCCAGTGGTGCCTACTCATGTATGTCGCTATAGTCATTAAACCTAAGTTCGTGCTGCGTATAAAGTACAAATGAAATTTGTATAGCAAGTAGTGAAGCACTTACTTCTGGTTGTAGGGCACCATTATGTAGTCCTTGTCATTTTGAGCAAGCAATCCCGTCGTTATGTATTTCTCGACATAGGATGCGTCCGCCAAGATGGTTTGCTCAGAGACCATGTGTGGGTCGAGGAAACCCACCAGTTCTTTCAATTGCCGGGCATTTTTAATCATGTATATATACATAAGCAATGAGTTGTTATATTAATCGGTATTACGTGAATGTAAAACTTGATTGTACACACTTACAGTGTCTAGCATCGTAGAAGTAGGCATCGAGGGCTTTGAGGTTGAATAGGTCGAATAAGTCGTCGAAGCCCACGACGAAGGGGGCCGGCTCGTGGAGGAAATACTCCTCCATGTATCTGACGGTGATTCCATCAGCGCACCTTTTCTCTTTGGTCTTGTGCAAGTACTAGCTATGCAAACTCTGACAACCTAATCCAGCGTAGGCTAATACTATGCTGGTCGCCAACGGACTTCCGAAAGAGTATTTCATAGGGTTAGGAGGCGGAAGCGCCTTAATGTTCTTCGATTTCGATTTGTCCTGAACGACTTGCCCGCTACGCGTCTTCCTGTGAGACGACTCGAACCGAGCACGCGCACACTTTTTGTTCGTTCGGTGTCTTCTCCACGGGAACCGATGAGGCGGCCTTCTGAAGCGAAGGTTGAGGTGTAGTCATGGAGGGTCCTATTGGAGAGGCATGGTCGTGTCGAGATGGTTGGGGTGGAGTCATCAAAGGTTGAGGCGGCACTGTAGGGTCCAGGGCGATGTCCTTCTTGGGTCCTGTTGGAGAGGCATGGTCATGTCAAGATGGTTGGGGTGGAGTCATCAAAGGTTGAGGCGGCACTGCAGGGTCCAGGGCGATGTCCTTCTTGGGCCACTGGATAAAACTGTACACGGCATCCCCTAGTGTTCTGATGTCGTCGTTCGGGCGAATCTCTAGCGGGACGACCCTAAAATTGTCATGTACCATGTCCACCTGGACCCTGGCGTAACCCTGCGCCACTTGGGCATCGTGTTACACTATCCCTTCCTTGCATGGATATGCCACCCCCCGCCCAGCCTCAATAGACATCCCAACCATCCTCACTTGGAGCGTGCAGTGCGTCGACTCCTACAAAACGATACGCAATTAGCTAAGGCGTCCTATAGATCTATCTTTGGAGCATTCTAGAGATGTACATTACCTTGATGTCGTCGATAGGTAATTGAACGTCATCATGTTCATAATTTTGTGTGGACGCGACGCTACTCCGATATTGAGGAGGGCGCTCCAAAACAACGGGCGGCTTGCATCGTTGAGGAGTAGGAGTTGATTCACTTGGTCCTGCAATTTTGCTATCTTTTCTTCAAATTTTGCAGTAAGCACCCGTTCTCTTCCTTCAAATTTTGTAGTAAGCACATGTTCCAATACTGTGTCATACTCGGCCTTGGATCTCTTCCTGCTCCTATACGTGTAGTAGTCGTCTGGGAATCCATCCCTCCAAGATATGTTAACCCCTTTGCCTCGCGTGCGACTCGGGTGCTCCTTGTTTTCCAAGGCCGTATATAGTATATCCTTCTCCCTGTCTGCTTGGAAAGAGCCTTCGGAACATGCAGAACTCAATTCTTACTGCAAGAGGTCATCATGTTATTATAGACATTATGAAGTTATGGACTTATTAACAACTAGGTAGTTCGAAGACATATTTACCACACGGTTGGCCATATCCCGATCTGCCGGGTTTGTGAAAGAGATTTCGCCCGAAGACGTGACTAATGCCCTCGCTCTTAACCAGGAGAGAGCGCGCTTGTCTGTGATCTCACCAAATGGCATTGTTTCGTTCTCGTCCTCCGCCGCCCATTACGCGGTTTTACCCGCGTACCCAGCGATGCCGAGTTTGTGGGGGTGAGTGTTCAGTGTCTGGAGAGCCTTGTGCGTCGCACTTTCCTCAAGAAATTCGGCCGTCGTCTTCATTTGCACAAAGGCGTCCCATATACCCCGCGATAGGAATTTATACGCCGTGAAGGGTGTTCGACCCGTGTTCATGTACTTCGTGACAAGCACACTCTTGAAGGTCCTCCACGCCTTTCCCATCGAGAGCAACGCCTACCGTTCCATGCGCGCCTGGTCTGCGGCTGGGAAAGTGAACCGATTTTAAAACTTCGTCCCACAGCTCGCGTCTCCGATCATCCGACACAGTGCCCTAGCTCAGTGTGGTGATGGGGACCCGTTCCCTTCCAAGTATCTCGCAGATGGTCCGGAATCTCGCCGCAGCTTTGGGGGGACTCACAAGGATCCCATTGGCATTGACCTCCGTGACGGTCATTAGGACCGGAGGAATTTTCGATATTCCTCTGCCATCTCGCGTACGTACCACTTTCCTCGGAGATCCAGACGCATTCAGCGACGTCGATGACGGCGGCGAAGACGGTGCGGACGCCATGTCGCTTACTTGCTATCTATATATGCACGAAGCAATATACTTAAGCTCTAACTGACCAGATTCAAGCAGATTTACTCAACTTAACCGAAAATGATGCACAAACGTAATATATAAAGAAGGATTGATGATAGTTTGTGCTCTGTAACATCCCAATTTTCTGAGTTTAAAAATCCTTTAATAGTTAGTAGGAAGAAAATTCACCATTTGGATTTATTTGAATTTAAATTCAAAAGCTTAATATTGGACTTTACAATCAAAAACATTTAATGGGAATAAGCTCAACATGAACATTAGCCAAAACTATTTTATTTGGGTTCTATGTGCTCAGATATATTTTCTAGATTTTTCTAGAATTTTTCTGAGTTCATTTGATATTTTCTATTGCTTATTTGAATTTCTGGTATTTTCTAAAATGGAAAAGCTATTATTAATCTCAGATAATTCCTTGGGCCTAAACCCATTTCTATTCCTAAACCCCGGCCCATTTTCCCCGCCGCCAACTTGACTCGCAGTGCAGCCGGCTCCATGCGCGCGCACCTCCAGCGACATGCGGGCCCGCATGGCGACCTCTCGCCTCTTCTCTTCCTTCCGCACGCCCGCTCGTTCTCCACCGTTCGATCGAGGATGGACGGTTGGATGCGCACGATCGATTCGGGCTGTCCGGATGTTCCATCAATTTTGGATCGTGCGATCTAGGATGAACGGTCAGATCTGGAGTTTGTTTCGCGGCCGCACCGCGCCCGAGCCGCCGTCGCTGACGTGCGGGACCCACCTTGGGTTACTGTTCATCGTCCCCGACTCGGACTCCTCTTTCTCGCGCCGCGCCATGTCGCCAGCGGACTCGCCTCCGGGGCTATTTAAGGCCCGGGACCTCGTGCTCGCACCCCGTGACGCGCCGCCTTCGCAACCCTAGCCGCCGCCCTCGGTTCGTCACCTGGAGCCCTAGCCGCCGTCGTCGTCTTCAGCTCCGGCCGAAGAACTCCATCGCCACCGCCGCCGTTCCAGTTGTCCTCGTCGCTCCTAGAAGCCATCATCGGGATCGTCGCGTCGCCCGCATCCCAGCACCGCCTTCATCTTCACCGGAGGACCCTCCCAACGCCGTCGCCGTCGAGCGAACCCCACCTCCGCCGACCGCGCGCGCGCCATACGATGGTCCCGGGCGTCTATGAGCATCCCATCGAGATCGCCCTGGTCTTCTCTACCTCCCGGTGCCGTTCGCCGCCGACGAGGAGCCGCCGTCACGGCGACCATAGGGTCGATGTCGCCCTCACCGTCGGTCGGCGACGGACGCCACCTCACTGTTGTGCCGCGTGTCGCATACGTGGCGCCCGCCGCCAGCGACGCAGACGTGCGCGCGTGCACGATCCACCGGACTTCAGATCCATTGGCTCGGTAGACCTAGTCCACCGTGAGCCATGTCACTGACATGTGGGTGTAACACCCCAACCCGACATGAGCCTGGAATGCTATTAAACTAACATTAAATAATTCTAAACCAAGGCAAACTACAAATTTCACAGAACCTCCTTGTAAAGTTAACTACACGGAGGTTCCAACACATAGATGAATCATAAATAAATAAACCGACAACCAGAATCATCATTAGGTATTCAAAGTATGCTAAGCAACTAGTATATCCAAAGAAATCTAAAGTACACTACTCATCATTATTACACATAACCCATTGCATGAGGCATAATCATAATAAATCCTTTAAGCAACTCGCTCATTTATTTAAGCACGGTCTGAAGTTTATTCAACTTTAGATGGTTCATGGTAGTGTGTGTGTGAACATTAAGCTACTCCCTCCCATGCATGTCGTCCTTGGATTGGGTACCTAAAACAACAAGAAAGCAAGAGTGAGTCCACAGACTCAGCAAGTACATAAATAAAAAGACACATGATTCGAACCATAACATCAGCATCCACATTTAGGAGCACATCATTAAATCATGCCACATGCATATGCAATGCTCAAGGATTCCTTTTCTTTATCTCTTTTTGCATTTTACGGTAATGCAAAGTATGCAACCGCTCATTGCATACCCATGCTGTCTTGCGCGCACGCACAGGACCAATTGCCCAATACTCCGCAAGTATTGGGACCTCAAGCCCACACTCCACAAGTGTAGGGATCTCAAGCCCGTCACATTCATGACGGGGACCTCAAAGATGTGCATGATTGGTCATCACAAGACCAGGCCTCAACATGATATCAATATGCATATGCACCATCTCTTTTCATTATCAAGCACCAAAGATAATAACAACATTCATGAATAAAGCATAGCCATACTTTGAACATTCACCATTCTTATTATGCACACTTGCCAACAGCCATACAACACTAACATGTATCAAACACGCATTCATGTCCAAGCAATCACAAACAAGGTACAAACAATGCACTTGCCTTAACCGCGTGAGAACGGAGGATGCGAAGAAGGCGCTGCCTCCGGGACCAATCCACCACCTAAAATTCATTTAAAGGCATACTAAGCCAATGGTAATGGACTGAACAAACAATATAAGCAACCACAATCTAGCAATAGCTTGTAACGTGACCCCGACTCCAAATTCCTAAAAGCTGATCTATCCCCTCTGTAAACAGTCATGTTCTAAAATTCGTATCTTTTAGTACAGGAGTCCAAATGAGGTGTTCTTAGACTTCATTTAAAGGTTATCAAATTACCCAACTAAACCTAGTTGGTGGGCCTTCCTGATTCGGCCATCTAATATCCCTTTTATGCTGACTAACAAAACATCAATTTCACGTCAGGTTCTCTCGACAGTACACTAAAACAATCATAACTTTCAGCTCGTTTGTCAAAATGTCGCTTTCGTGGGCTTCCCTGAAAGCTACGACAATTATCTACAACTTTCGTTATACTGAGATCCTCTAATTCTCCCTCTAACTGATCTCTTAAGTCAGATTACTAAAACCTGTCAGAATACTGACAGATTCGCAGAACAGTCGCACTAATAAATTCATAACTTTTGCTACAGAGATCCAAATAATACGATCTAGCACTTCATCGAAAGATATTGACGTCTTCTAAAACTCTCTAGGAGAAGCCCAAGACCGAATCCGCACTTAACTATATTAAAATGTCTGTCTAACGCGATCTGTCCTGAGGAGACAGAAATACCGACATTGCTACAACAATCAAATATGCATATATTCGGGGCAAACCGGGTTACCCTTGACGAACCATCTGAGACCGCGATGCAATCCGCGAATCTTCCCCTTCCCTCTCTTCTTCCCTTCTCCTTTCTTCCTTCTTCTTCCTTTTTCTTGGCCGCCACCACAATGAAGAGGCATCGGAGGAGAGGGCACCACCATGGAGGAGATGGGTTGCTACTGCATCAGTGCTACAGTGGCGCGCGGCATGCTGTAGCACCCTAGGTTCCCCTCCTTCTCTAGTTGGTTTCTGGTTTCCTCATGGGCCATGGGCCACTAAGCTGCTTTTTCCTCCACTTGACTATGGGTGCGTGGCCCATTACTCTCTCAATTTCGATTTTTTCTCTTTTAATTATCTTAATTCCCTCTCTAATTTTTATTACATCCACTAACAAAAAACGGGATATTACATTCTACCCCGCTTAAAAAGAATTCGACCCCGAATTCTATTTTCACCAATCTACTTGAAAGGAACTGAAATCAACAATCTTTAACGCATACCCAACGTGAACCACTCCGAGCATCGCCGCACATGCGAGACCGCAATTCACAAGTCGCTTCCCTCTTGGGCTTATGGGATCATATCACCTTGACGGATATCACGTCTTTCACCTCAACACTAGTCTCGACCTTTACACGTACACTCAACACACGGGACTCAAAGGTAAGGTCTTACTTCTTAGCCAATGACTCTAACAAAATTTCAAGCTCGGACCTCTCATGTGCTCTCTCAAAGACCAAAAACACAAGACATTGCGTACTCCACGCAAGTACTCGAGACGGTCCTAGTGATACGCCAATCTACAAATTCCGTGATGTGAATCTATCCAACACACCTTTGGTTAAACTTTCTTTCGATGCAAGTACACCGTCTACACAAACACATAGAACTCTTGTTCCAACTCTCGGTCGATCACCTTACCGATGCAAGCGGCATCTCCTTTACCAAGGGACGCACAAAGAACTCGCCTACCAACTCACTTATCCGAAGAACTCAACCGAGAACAAAGGAGTCAAAATGCATCCAACTCAAAGCCATCTTCCTTAGAAGAGCCCAATCCAAAATCAATGGATTTACCATGAAATTTTTTCCCACTTTTGAAATAGGTAGTTTAGAAATAAATGTCACACAAGCCAAAACGAAATCACTCAAAAACCATATTAACCATTTTTTCTTAATGGAAGGAATCACACATACCGACAAGAACCAACTCAATCTGTAATTGACACCCGTCATACCACATAGTTCAAGTAAGAACTAAGAGAATATCTCACTATCCAAGATCACACAACTGTAACACCCTTTTTCCACAATCTTTCTTTTAAGAATTTAACTTCCTCTAAACTATGGGATTCCAAATCATTGTATCACACGCTAACTCATTACTCTTAAGTTGACAACCTCAAGCTATGCTCAAACCGCAAACATCGTCTATACCCTTGTAGAGAGACTCTACTGACTCTACAATAACATACTCTAGATAATTCTCTTATCGATAGACTTACTTTGATAGATAATTTCCAATGCTCCTCAACAAATATTTCACCCAAAATCGCATCGCTCCAATCCGTAAGGAATAATCAACTTGAAATCCACAACACACACTCTCATTTACTTCATTAAAAGAGTTCTATTAATGATCGTCATACTATTCGAAATCCATTGTTATTCTTCTAGTTCTATACATAATCATTGAGAAACTAAGGATCTAGCATAGAACACCAAACCAAATTTCCACCTCCAAGACTCTATAAGTGTATTTCCGTGTAACTGTTACGAAAAATCCTCAGATCCGGTGACTGAAATTCCCACAATCCAAACATACTCAATCATTACTTCAACATGTAAACATATTCTTGACCAAATTATCTTTATAAAGATTCTAACTCCTAGAGGATTACTCGCTAACGCCAAAACATTCCTAACAATAGCTCAACAATCCCTGCTATCTCATTAATTGGCGTAACAATTGGATTATTTTGCTAGTCCCCACTCTGTTAAACTACATCACCATAGATCACCTACACAACCTCTCAAAATTACCCAATCGTGATACTCTAACACATGATCAAGTTTCCCATACTTTCGATAAACCCAACATTCTAGCATGAATGAAGGTTCTTGGATTATAATTCACTATGGGTTCCGCTAGTTGTAACACTAATCAGTTTTATTTCAACGACAATCATTCCATTTAAATCAAATTCTCCAAGAATTATAGGTCAAAACCAATTTACTTTCTGCTGTTCTTCAAATAGCTTGGTCTCCAAAATTCTTACCGCTATCGTTTACTTGACCACCACCAACCAATCACCATACAACTCTTTATAACATTTGGCATCACAACTTGGTTAATTCCTTACTCAAAAGGAAGAAATAAACAGATACAAGGTTCGACGCATAAGAAATCGTGGCTCCTCGAAGTGAGCACGAGACCAAGAGAAACAGTCAAATAGAAATGATCTCGGAAAACAAAATACGAGTCCACAGTCGAGGGCACAAATCCCATAAGAAGAAATTTTCCACGTACATAAATCATAATAAAACATTGCTATGCAAACCCAAGAAACTCTTAAACTGTGACAACAGGAAAGTTGCATATTACGATTTTTAGCTCCAACCTCAAATACTTATGGCAAACATTTTTCGTTAACACAACGAAAGCAACCTCTTTGATTACAATATTACTTGTCAAATTAAACAAGAAATGTCTTTAATACCAAATCACATTAATCACATCGGAACCAAACGGAACCTTTCCATATGTCACATTGCTCAACTAATTTCATCTACTACATAAATCATGAACCCCCAAAAGATCACGAATACAAAACTCCAAACATTTCATTTAACCGTTATTAAAATAATCAACTTACTTTCTATCTAGAAGAATCCTCACCACTCCAATGCGTCACAATCTCCTGTAGACCTTATTACTAACATCAAGAATAATTCACTCTTAACAAGGTTTGTTATCATCCACTCTTCCTTTATAAAGTCCCCAAAAGCTAACCAAACTGTTACATATCACTTTATCATCTCATCCTCGATTGAGAGTACACCAAATTCTTACAACCTCACTACAACAACCACTTTATTTTTTTATAGAGGGAACCTACTACACAATTTAAAAGGTTACACCAAAACTCTTTCATCAAAGACATACTATTATCTGACAATTTCACCATCATGCAAACACAGGTCACTTATTAAATCCCATCATAAACCATTGATGATTATTCAATCATGGACAAAATTGATGGTCCTTTCTCTATTTATTTTCCCACGAGAAAAAATAAGATCATCAAATCGCCAATTAAAGAAAATTTCATATTATCATCTATTAAGACAACGATGAAACACATCCTTATATTTCCCCTTCCTACACAGTTAGATTAATCCATTGAGACCAAATAATCTAACAAGTTTAGCAAACTAAACAATTCTAATGATCAACATTTCCGTCAAAGTTCCACACTTTTTAATAACTCGATTGATTCCAATTAGGTATAGCCATACCCTTAATCACAGTTCAACAAGAACTACTACATGGCACCATCAAATTAATCAACTTTCCTTCCAGGGTTCTTAGTTAGGATCGATTATACACCACACTACAGACCCAACTTGATAACCCATATCATATCCACTAATTTCTCCGATTATAACCTCTCACTTAACCATTAGACGACATCGTTAAAGGGTTTAGCATTTTCTTCCATAAAAGAACATTTCAACTTCAACACTCAAGATATCCAAAAGTGATATATTGAATCAAAACTTCCATGTACTACAAGACTTGCAAAAGAAAACTTTCATTATCCAAATCATCAAGTGAAATAAATGGGTTATGCTTTCCAGTAAGAAAAACGAAACTCCAATACAAAAGTCAGTATTGACAACTATCCAAGTCCACCAGCCACGAGAATAACTCAACAATAGAAAAAAACAATAATTGCTTTAGGAACAAGTTAAGCCAATAAAACATATCAACCTTTCTCAAAGAAACTCATCAACCGCAATGAACTCTTGACCCATAGAAATCCATCAACCACAACTGGACAAGAGTTGACCAAATTCGAACTCAAGGAAGAGAACAAATTTCTAAAGATACTCACTATCGATGCTCGTACTAAGACATCTGAGATAACCACTTCCCTATTTTCATACCACGAAAGATGGTGTGACCTGGTAAAGCCCAGGGCCATAACCACGACCTCAACCTCTCAACATGCGCTACCATCACTCATACTAATCATAGAATCATATTATAGGTATATAAGGTCATCTCATAATAGGAATCATCAATACAATATAACGGAAGCGTAAATGCAATGCTTGACCCATCCCATCCAACTGTGCACCAGTGTGTCAGGTTTTTAAGTTCATTAACCATTACAAAATTTTAGCAATTTAAGTTGCCTAAGTTGTAAATCCAATCACCACGGACCTCATCGCCGCTCGATACCAACTGTAACACCCTGACCGACATGAGCACGGAATGCTATTAAACTAACATTAAATAATTCTAAACCAAGGCAAACTATCAAATTTCGATGAACCTCCCTTGTAAAGTTAACTACACGGAGGTTCCAACACATAGATGAATCATAAATAAATAAACCGACAACGTAATCATCATTAGGTATTCAAAGTATGCTAAGCAACTAGTATATCCAAAGAAATCTAAAGTACACTACTCATCATTATTACACTTAACCCATTGCATGAGGCATAATCATAATAAATCCTTTAAGCAACTCGCTCATTTATTTAAGCATGGTCTGAAGTTTATTCAACTTTAGATGGTTCATGGTAGTGTGTGTGTGAACATTAAGCTACTCCCTCCCATGCATGTCGCCTTGGATTGGGTACCTAAAACAACAAGAAAGCAAGAGTGAGTCCACAGACTCAGCAAGTACATAAATAAAAAGACACATGATTCGAACCATAACATCAACATCCACATTTAGGAGCACATCATTAAATCATGCCACATGCATATGCAATGCTCAAGGATTCCTTTTCTTTATCTCTTTTTGCATTTTACCGGTAATGCAAAGTATGCAACCGTCGCTGCATACCCATGCTCAGGCGCGCACGCACGGCCAATTGCCCAATACTCGCAAGTATTGGGACCTCAAGCCCACACTCCACAAGTGTGGGGATCTCAAGCCCGTCACATTCATGACGGGGACCTCAAAGATGTGCATGCTTGGTCATCACAAGACCAGGCCTCAACATGATATCAATATGCATATGCACCATCTCTTTTCATTATCAAGCACCAAAGATAATAACAACATTCATGAATAAAGCATAGCCATACTTTGAACATTCACCATTCTTATTATGCACACTTGCCAACAGCCATACAACACTAACATGTATCAAACACGCATTCATGTCCAAGCAATCACAAACAAGGTACAAACAATGCACTTGCCTTAACCGCGTGAGAACGGAGGATGCGAAGAAGGCGCTGCCTCCGGGACCAATCCACCACCTAAAATTCATTTAAAGGCATACTAAGCCAATGGTAATGGACCGAACAAACAATATAAGCAACCACAATCTAGCAATAGCTTGTAACGCGACCCCGACTCCAAATTCCTAAAAGCTGATCTATCCCTTCTGTAAACAGTCATGTTCTAAAATTCGTATCTTTTAGTACAGGAGTCCAAATGAGGTGTTCTTAGACTTCATTTAAAGGTTATCAAATTACCCAACTAATCCTAGTTGGTGGGCCTTCCTGATTCGGCCATCTAATATCTCTTTTATGCTGATTAACAAAACATCGATTTCACGTCAGGTTCTCTGGATAGTACACTAAAACAATCATAACTTTCAGCTCGTTTGTCCAAATGTCGCGTTCTTGGGCTTCCCTGAAAGCTACGACAATTATCTACAACTTGCGTTATACTGAGATCCTCTAATTCTCCCTCTAACGGATCTCTTAAGTCAGAATACTAAAACCTGTCAGAATACTGACAGAGTCGCAGAACAGTCGCACTAATAAATTCATAACTTTTGCTACAGAGGTCCAAATAATACGATCTAGCACTTCATCGAAAGCTATTGACGTCTTCTACAACTCTCTAGGAGAAGCCCAAGACCGAATCCGCACTTAACTATATCAAAACGTCTGTCTAACGCGATTTGTCCTGAGGAGACAGAAATACCGGCATTGCTACAACAATCAAATATGCATATATTCGGGGGCAAACCGGGGTTACCCTTGACGAACCGCTGTAGACCGCGATGCAATCCGCGAATCTTCCCCTTCCCTCTCTTCTTCCCTTCTCATTTCTTCCTTCTTCTTCCTTTTTTCTTGGCCGGCCACCACAATGAAGAGGCATCGGAGGAGAGGGCACCACCATGGAGGAGATGGGTTGCTACAGCATGCAGTGCTACGATTGCGGCGCTGCATCAGTAGCACCCTAGGTTCCCCTCCTTTTTAGTTGGTTTCTGGTTTCCTCATGGGCCATGGGCCACTAAGCCTGTTTTTCCTCCACTTGACTATGGGCTGCGTGGCCCATTACTCTCTCAATTTCTGATTTTTTTCTCTTTTAATTATCTTAATTCCCTCTCTAATTTTTTTATTACATCCACTAACGACAAACGGGATATTACAGTGGGTCCCACATGTCAGTATATTCTTTTTATTTCTTTTAATTCCCGAAATTCCTTCGCTGACGTCAGCATTGTGCAATAATCCGATTTTTCTGTTAAGAAATAATTCGGAAATTCCAGAGCTCATAACTTTTGCATCCTAACTCCGATTGAGCCCATTCAAATTTCTAAATTCATCTAAATTCAAGCTCTATTTATCTGAGATTTTTATTTAATTTTTGGAGCTTGTTTTGCCTCTGTTATTTATTTGTTTTGTTTGTTTTGTCTCGTTTGCGAGTAGACGTCGATTCGTTGGGGAATTTCGTTGAAGAAGGAGCACCCCAAGATCAAGACCAATACATAGACCTTTTCCAAGGCAAGTCATACATTTGATCATCTTGAACCCAGTTTTCAAATTACTTTGTTTCAAAGTATTGTATTCTACTTTAATTATTTATTTAAATGCTTTGGGCATAGTTATTATCCAAATTGTTATCACACCTTGGCCTTGTATGTCATATTTCCTTGTCACCCTAGATTGGTTTATTAGTTGGTAATATGATAGCACCAACGTGGGTTGGTTAGATGTGAGTACAATTGCTTAGCCATGCTATGAGTCTCATATCTCATGAAAGTTGCAATTATTAAATATGACTAAGTGACTATGGAACTTCGTGTAAAACTGTGTGCTATGTGTTATTACTTCGTGATGGCATGTGTTGCACTAAAACCAACTGGGTGGTAAAGGATTTAGACTGAGGCAAGTGGTGGAAACTGTGTGATATGGTGGAAGCTGTGTGCTTGGGAATGATAATCTGTGTGGTTTAGTTAGAACAAGGAAGTCTTGCCTTGGTCAATTAAGGACTTAACTTTGTGCGCCATTGAACCGAGCTCATCATGCGACCACATGCCTGGTATGGGACGGGCCTAACTTAGTAAGTTATGGATCCTCGGCATTGATATCCAGGTGGATAGGTTAGGCTGTGTGACAGGGTGGAGGTGTGACTACTTGGTGGTTGCATCGCGGGATGATTCGTCACTTACCTGTCCAATGGTGTGTGTTATACCAATTCTATATGAGCTGGTATAGCGGGAAAGCACATCGGGAATGTCAATGTTTGAGATGAAGTTTCTGAACTGTTTTGTTACGATTAGTGCTTGCTACACTAGTTGTATCTTGTGGGTAAAGTGTACAACCTCTGCAGAGTGTTAAATCAATCTATTCGAATAGCGCGTCATGGTCATGGACATGCTCGGGATTTCACATGAGGGGTAGTTTTCATAAAATGTTTGGGATGGGAGCTGTGTGACCTCAATCATATGGGTATGTGAAATAATCTGTTTAGCTGTGTGTCTTTGTGGAAACAATTGTTAAATTATTACTGTCTATTTGTTTTGAACTGCTTTCAATCTATTATTCGTATTCAATTGCAAATGTTGCTTTTATGCAAAAGAACCACAGAAGCCTTTTCTTTGGAATAAGCCTGCATCTATAAATTGCATTATGTGGTATGATTTGCGAGTACGGTTGTGTACTCACGCTTGTTGTAAAACTTGCGCCCAAACCTACAGAAGAGGAGGAGTCTACGCCTGCTTTCGAGGAGGAGTTCACCGAAGGTTGTTGATCGTTAAGGTTTGGATCCCAGTTGGTTGCCTGTGGTGAATTGGTGGGATCTACGCTGGAGTTATTTCCGTTCCGCTGCTGCTTTATTTACTGTTAGCCCTGCGTGGCTTAATAAGTGTAAACTCGACCATAAGGTCAAAACCCTTATTTGTTATTCAAACTAATCGTTTACTTTATTTATCGCTTGTGTGGATCGATATTTACCTATGTTAACACTGTGTGCACTAGCGTGATCCTGGACTAGTGCAGTATACACAGAGGGTTCCAGAATCGTAATTTTGGGTTCCGACATGCTCTCAGAAGGAGAGTTGCAAAAGAACAAGTCTTTGCCATCTCAATCCTATTGTCTATACTCTTCATTAAATGAATATGATAGTATAAATTCAAACTATGAGCTCTAAACAATACTTTGCTTAACTGTCAAATGATCTCAACTGTTACCGAAAATGATCTTAACTATCACATTCAATCTCAGTATAAGACAAAGTTCATCACAGAGCGAACTAGAAGAATCAGAATAACTAGCATTCAACCGAAAGTAACAAATTAACAGTATATCAAATTGACAGTAGCAAGTAATACAATAGAGCTCAAGAATGAACTAACTATCACATTCAATCTCAGTATAAGACAAAGTTCATCACAGAGCATGTAAACAAAGCCCACTGATCAATTTGAAATATCTTTAGTACTAGATTCAGTTCACATATTATCAAAGACTATCAAAGTCAATATATCCACCGGACAACAAAAGGCACTCATATGAAAAAGTAAGCAGAGCATATAATGTACTAAGTTGTAGCAACAAATATACACATATACATATTGTACATCATGAAATAAAGAGAAAAACAACATAAGCATGATAATGAGTTGATGACTTACTTGTTTTGATCCTAACATATATTTCTTTACGTAGTGGGCAGTCCAAGACTTCAAGTATATCAAATTGGCCTACTACAATCGTTATTCACAACTACTACTAATTCTACTACTACTACTAGTAATCCTGCTACTGCCTACTACTACTGCTGCTATCTAATACAGATACTGCTACTACTACTAGTCTACTACTGCTATTACTAGTACTACACTACTACTACTACTAAAACAGAGCAAGAGCATTAGCACTTATCACTTAGTAGACAACAGAGCAAGCAGTTAGCACTTAGCAGATACAGCAACGCAAGCAGAGGGTGCAAGCAACGCAAGCAGAGACAGCGCAAGCGGCGCAAGCACAGGGCACGAGCAAGCAGAGGGCTCATACAAGGATAATCTGAAGCCAAAGTGATGCACAAACGTAATATAGGAATACTCACATAAGCCTTATCCACAGAAAGCTATATAGTAAACCTAACAACAAAAAGCTAAAGTGATGCACAAACGTAATATAGGAATACTCACAGAGAGGATGCCGCACAAGAACTCACGGTGCAAGGAGGAGGCCGGTGCAGGGGAGGAGGCCGGTGCAGGGGAGGAGGATGGCGCGGGGAGGAGGCCGGTGCAGGGGAGGAGGCCGACACGCGAAGGAGGACGGCACGGGGAGGAGGCCGGTGTAGAGGGAGGAGGCCGCGTGTTGAGGCGACGGCAGCGTCGTCGATGTCGGGGGCGGCGGCGTCGGGGCTTATGGCCGGGGAGGTGAACGGACGAACCCTAGAGGAGGCGACAGAGCGCGCAAGAGCCTAAGGGGCGCGGGAGAGGAAAGTGACGAGTAAAGAGCAAAATCCTAGCGGTGCGCCTCCTTATAAAAAGGCTATCACAGACGGTTCTATTAAAGAACCGTCTGTGATAATATATCACAGACGGTTATGTTCAAGAACCGTTTGTAATACGTTCATATCACGAGCGGTTGTGACATGAAACCGCTCGTGATATGGTACATATCACGAAGGTTACGTGATATGTACCATATCACAGGCGGTTTCATATCACAACCGTCCGTGATATGAACGTATCACAGACGGTTCTTGAACATAACCGTCTGTGATATGGAACGTATCACAGACGGTCGTTTAATAGAACCGTCTGTGATAGCCTTTTTATAAGTAGACCACCTGTTTTGCTCTTACTCAACTCATAACATATTTGACTTCAAAAATTCATATCTAATTCAACTCAACTCCAAATCAAGTGAAACTAATTTTGATACTTCACATTACAATGAACGTCCACATTGACATCACACATTAACACATGACAATTCCACGTTGACATCAAAATATACGTACGAGAGATTACAAGTCCATAACACATGATGTTATGGAATAAATTAATTACAATGGAGTAAATTCTTAATTAAAATATAGCCCTTCATGATGATCGACACGCATATAGCTAGCTTCCTCACTGGGTTCTTCCTCGAGCCTGATGCCATCTCCGAAAGGAGGCAACTCGTCAAATTGATTGTATTCTTCCTCGTCCACTATATTCTCAACTCCGACAATCCTTCTTTTTCCAGAAAGAACTACGTGGCGCTTCTTATTTGCCGGGTCGGTTAAATAGAAGACTTGAACAACTTGGTTAGCCAGTACGAATGGTTCGTCTTTGTATCCGACACAATCGAGGTCCACGGTAGTGACACCGCATTTGCATCGACCTTCACCGTGGGAGATGGACCCAACGACACCGAAATAGGGGATCTTGAAAGCACGTAGTCGAGCTCCCATATCTCTTCTATTTGCCCATAGTACGAGCTCCTCATTTATCGGCATCGAATGCATCTATGCGGACACCACTGCTCGGATCGTGCTCTTCCTATCCTCGAGTAGCCGTATAAAATGTGTACCCATTTATGTCGTATCCTTGCCATGTGACAATTGTAAATTGTGACCCTTTTTCCAACCACAGCAGCGTATCATCACTTAATGAACTCCTAGTGATTCACACCTTTAACCATTCGTTGAACCGACGGTTGTGCTCTCTCATGATCCAAACCTCCGATCGTGCGGATTCTCGCATGGCGTACCATGTCTTTGTGCTCGTCGATGTACGGGGACACTTGGGTCATGTGTTGCAAGACCGTGAAATGGGCTTGAGCGTACGTATCCCGATCGGGAGTGATTGATTTCCTTCCGATGGTCCTGATACCATCCAACCTTCCCTCATGACGAGATAGAGGTACACCTATCGGTTCCACCTGAGTCATGTAGTCGACGCAGAACTCAATGACCTCTTCGGTTGCATAACCTTCGATGATGCTGCCCTCCGGTCGAGATCAATTCCGTACGTAGTACTTGAGAATTCCCATATACCTCTCGAACGGATACATATGATGTAGGAACACAGGACTGCATATCTTTATCTCGTTCACAAGATGAACAATGAGATGGACCATGATATCGAAAAATGACGGAGGGAAATACATCTCAAGATGACATAGAGTCGTCACCACCTCGGCCTGTAGAGCATCTAGTCTTTGGGGATCGATGACCTTCTTAGCAATTGAGTTGAAGAAATAACACAGCCTCAAGATTGCCACTCGGACCTTGTTCGGCAAGATACTCCTAATTGCAACAGGAAGTATTTGTGTCATCAGCACATGACAATCATGAGACTTCATATCAATTAATTTCAAATCTTGCATAGAAACAAGTTTCTTAATGTTAGCGGAGTAGCCAGACGGGACTTTGACACCATGCAAGCTCTGGCATAGTTCATTTTTCTCGGCCTTGGACATAGTGTAGCAAGCTGGTGGAAGGTATGTTCGTCTTTTATCGGTCTCTTTCGGTGCTAACTCGGTCCTGATGTTCATATCAACCAAGTCACGCCGTGCGTTAACACCATCCTTTGTTTTGCCACTAATGTTCAGTAAGAGACCAATCAAGCTATCACATACATTCTTCTCCACGTGCATGACGTCGATGCAGTGACGAACTTCTAAGTGCTCCAAATAAGGCAAGTCCTAAAAAATTGACCGCTTCTTCCAGATGTTCTTCTGACGGGTTTCTAATTTACGTCCCTTCCCAGCACAACATCGATATCATTAACCATATCATAGACCTCTTTCCCTCTAAAAGCCCTTGGAGCTGAACTGTCCTCCTTATTTCCGTCGAATTGTTTCTTCATCTTGCGGTATGGGTGACTCTGGAAGGAACCTACGGTGACGCATATAAACGATTTTGCGCGAGTTGTTCAACCATACACTCTCAGAGCATCTAAGCAATGCGACAAAGCTTTGGCTCCTTTCGCATCGGCCCGACAGTTATCAAGGGCGTGGAAAATCATTGATAGTGCAGAACAACATGGCGCGTAAAGAGAAGTTCTCTCGTTTGTACGTATCCCATAATTGTACCCCTTCGTTCCACAGTGTCACAAGATCATGCAGTAATGGTACTAGGTACACATCAATATCGTTCCTAGGTTGCTTCGGTCCTTGGATAAGTAGTGACATCAAAATGTACTTCAACTTCATACACAGCCAAGGAGGAAGGTTGTACATACATAGATTTACAAGCCAGGTGCTATGTCGGCTGCTCATGTTACCGAAAGGATTCATTCCATCTGTACTCAACCCTAACCTTATGTTCCTCGGTTCCGCACCGAACTCTTTGAAGGTCCGATCGAAGTTTCTCCACTGGGCAGAATCAGCAGGGTGTGTTAGCTTTTCATCTTTCTTACGCTCCTCTGAGTGCCAACACAACAATCTTGCCTCCTTTCGGTTCGCAAATAAACGCTTCAAACGTGGGATCACAGGCAGATACCACAACACCTTAGCAGGAGGTCCTTGCTTCACCTTAGCAGTATTCTTACGCTTGTATCGGGATGCTTTGCACACGGGACATACATGTAAGTCTGCATACTCTTTACGATACAGGATACAATCGTTCGGACATGCATGTATTCTTTCTACTTCCATTCCCAATGGACAAAGAATCTTCTTGGCTTGGTATGTGATGCTGGGCAACACGTTTCCCTCCGGAAGAATATCCGCTAGGAGACCTAACAACACCGTGAAACTCTTGTCGGACCAACCATTGCTTACCTTCAATTTCAGCAGTTCAAGTACGGTTGACAACCTTGTGTATTCCGCCTGCGACGTGGAACAAAGGTTTCCCCGAGTCCTCCATTAAGCGCTCAAATTTACAAAACTCTCTCTCATTGTAGTTCCCTTCTGCATCGCGTAGCATCTGATCCAGATTGTCATCGTATGACCAATCCTCATCAAAAGCACAGTCCACATCCGGTATATCGTTGACTTCCTCGGCGATGTCATCATTATTAACTTCCTCGGCGATGTCGTTATTATTAATTTCTTGTATAATCTGCTCTTCACCTTGATTGGTCCAACATATATACCCTTTTTTGAAACCCCTTCGAATCAAGTGCCCTATGATCTGCGCCGGGTTGTTAAAAATCTTCAGATTACCACAATCAATGCATGGACAGTACATAAATTCTATCCCCTTATTCAACATATCCTGCTCCGCGGCTCTTTTAAAAGCAATCACACCATTAATGTACTCTTCACTCACACGGTTCGCACTGTACATCCAGTTTCGGTCCATCTACGCTACGCACGTAACAATTAGTAGTGTTAAATTATATTAATAAACTGCAAATACGTGACACTAAAATTGATTAAAGATTAACCTAGAGCAAATATAAAGAGTTACAGATCGTTACCCTCGGAGCTCACGATGAAAATTCCAAATATCCGGCGAGATTCCTCACTGGCCTTCTCCTTCAGGCCACAGTGCAATGTGAGAGTTAAGTGGACAGGGCAAGAGAAGAGTCACAGCCGAAATACACCTCCCCCATAAGCTTCTCCCTCTCACAAAACACCCACTGCCGAAACAAAGCACTCATTCACAACACCCAAACCGAGAGCTACCACCAAAGTTAAGCCTCACAAAGCAAGCAATATGCAAGCCAAATAGCCATAAGTTGCCAGGGCAACCCACAACCAAGAACAAGGCAAGCGAAACAAGCAAGCCTCTTACAGCCACCACAGAGCAAAGCTTCTCAAGCCACCCTTTTCCAAACAACAGATCAAAGGCGCTAGGGCAGGGGGTCTGTCGGATCCTGATATTTATAGGGGTGACATATCACAGACGGTTCATAATAAGAACCGCTCGTGATAGTGCTCTCATCACGAGACGTTATTATTACCACCGCTCGTGATACTTCACGACGGTTGGTATAAGGAGTCGTCGCGATGAGGCACTATCACGAGCGGTTCTTATTACCAACCGTCTGTGAAGTATCACAGACGGTTGGTAATAAGAACCGTTTGTGATGAGGACGCCTCATCACAGATCCAAATGGAACCGTCTGTATAAGTTCAACACAGACGGCTCCTTTGGAACTGTCTGTGATGAGACGTCCTCATCATAGACGGTTCTTATTACCAACCGTCTGTGATACTTCACATACGGTTGGTAACAGGAGCCGTCTGACCGTCTATGAAGTATCACAGACGGTTGGTAATAAGAACCGTCTGTAATGAGGCACTATCACAGACGGTTCCAAAGGGAACCATCTGTATAAGTTCAACACAGACGGCTCCTTTAGAACCGTCTGTGATGAGGCGTCCAGTATGACCTGTTTTGTAGTAGTGTATGGCGGATAGCCATTGTTGTAAAATTTATATGCCATGCAGGGTATGCCCTTTGTCTTAGTTAAACAAAACTAGTTTTGTACTCAGGTGAGTAATCGTGTAGTAAAGGGGGTGAGGTAAGCACATTTAGATGAGGATGTCTCGCCTAAGTTGATTAAGGACTAAATCTTGTGCGCCATGAACTAGACCATACCGTATAATTACATGTCTAGGATGTGGTAGATCTGGTTGATTAATTTGAAATGTCTTGACTTTGGTTCTGCCGTTTGGGTGGTGTGGGTTCCGGGTTGGACGGGTAGACTCACATGGCGTGCTAGAGGAGGCTTTCGACTCGATGGTTTAACCCTTCGACAGTGAAACCTTAATGGGCGGGACTGGGTTGAGACAGGGCATTGTAAAGGCCTTGCTATGATCGCTCAATTGTATAATTTTGTATGACGAGTCACGCAGACGTGGTGAGTTTATTGTATCTTGTGGGTAAAGATATACAACCTTAGAGAGTTAAAACTGTTCGAATAGCCGCGTCCTTAGTTATAGACAATGCCTGCGGAATTCACACGAGGTATAGATTTTCATAAGATTTTAGATGGTGGATGGTTGGGAAGTGAATGAGTAGTTCACTTGTTGTTTCAATGCAATTGTCTATTTTATTTATTATACATTTCCAACTATGCTTTACAATCAACAATTGCTTTCTGCAAAAGAACCATATGGCTATTCCTTTGTGCAAGTCTTCCATGAATATTGCATGAATATAATTGTATTACTATTCCATACGACTTGGTGAGTATTCTATGTACGCACGGTTATAAACATTGTTGCTCAATTGCTAAGGAAGAACCAGTGAATCAAGAGTTCTATGAGGAAGAGTACACGAAGACTTTGCGAACTAAGATACGCTCCCCAGTCGTTTGCATGTTCACATGTCGAATGACTACTACAAGTTATCTTTATTCCACTGCAAGAGTTTATTAATTTCTTAAGCCCTATGTGATATGTTGTGTAAATCTTGACCATAAGGTCGAGCTACTATATTTAATAATAATTTGCTACTTTCTTAGTTATTTCGTTGAATTGTTGATATTTGATCTATGTTACCACTATGTGCACTAGCGTGATTCTCGACTAGTACAAAATACACATAGGGTTTCGGATTTGGTAATGTAGGTTCCGACAAAGCAATTGGTGAGAAAATCAATTGTTTGCCACGCCAAAGATTGCCACTTGCTATTCACTGAAATAATCAGGATTTATACTGCCCTTTTTTTTTAATCGAAAACTCCTAATGTGATTTGCCCAAATTGCCCCTGACCCAACCCTGACTTGAACTGATCCAGCTGGCGCCTCACCCGAGCGTGGCAAATCATTAAGGGCAAATAATAGATTTTCCCTAATCTGGTTGGTGACGTGATGGAAAACTGGCTAACGACGCGGAGAGGCGCTTTGAGCTCACTACAGTTTTCTTTCGGCCCGTGCCAGGCACTTCGATTGGGCCCAAAAAGAAGGCGTGCACAAGCCTACGCAGTCACAGCACCACGCTCGCAAATCTTCTCCCGTCCTCTCCTCTCCTCTCCTCTCCTCCGATACGGCGCGACGATGCTGCTGATGAGGTCCGCCGCCGCCGCTCCCTGCTCCCTCGCCGCCATGATCCTCCGCCGCTTCTCCTCCTATGCTATCCGCCGTCACGGCGCCCTTGCCCTCTCCTCCCCGTCCTCCTCCACCACCAGGTTCACCGCCTGGCCCCCTTCTCTTCTTTCTTGCAGCCCCAGGGCCAGGGGATTCTCAGTCTGGGCGTCGGCGCCGGGGCCGGGGTCGGCGGAGTCCGCGGAATCTCCTGCCATGCAGTTGCTGGAGGCCAAGGTACTTCTTGCCACCCCCCGTTGATTCTTCTTGCTTCTTCTAATCTTGGTGTCGCAACAAGTGGAAGTGATGAGCTCTTGTACGCTGTCTCTTGCTGTGGTGGCTGACATGTTTTTGTTGTTCTTTCCTGGTAGATCAAGGAGCAGCTGGAGGCAGACGCAGTCACCGTCATCGACACCTCCGGGGATGGTCGCCATGTCTGGTAATTTATCGTTTTTTACCTTAACTATAGTTCTATGTTTATCTGCCCAGAAACGAGTTTTTGGCTCATTTAGCTTTTTTTGAAACGAAATAGCAAAACTAGCCCACCACGCGAACGAAACGATAAAAATTGCATTCCGCCCCTGTGAATTTCATTTGTCTAGGTGCTGTGATTTTCCAGCTAATTCAAGGATGTGAAAGATCCTCTTTAACTGCATACCCGTCTCTGTTTTGTACTCCTCTATTAATAAGCTAGTTATTTATACCATAGCAGAAAGCCAGGATAGTCTGCTGCTAATATGGCCACTTATACGTTCACCTATCATGGTCCCTTTTATTCAACCAATGCACACGGCAGTTCTGCTTGCGGCACTATTCGAAGTTTGTGATGCTGAAGATGCCTAGTATTTCCTGCAGCATGTAATGACTGGATAAGTAGATTAACTTAGGAACTGACAAAACACTTAGGACTAGTTGGACCACCTTATGGGTACCACAAGTTAAAGCAAATTCCAAAATTTATAGAGCAGCACCATCTTGTGAGTTCATGTATAATGTAAATGTTTGCATTTCCATCTTTAAGTTCACATTGTCCAGCAAAGCTAATGGTTGACAGCCTTCAATCAATCCATCATCATAAATAGAATAAGAACATGAATGGTCCCTTCAGGAACTACATTTAAAAAAAATGAAGAACAAGAATCTTGACTATCATTTTCTATCTGCATCCTCCCTTCTATCCCTTATTTCCTCATGTTTTTTCTTACTTTTTGACAGGGCTCTTGACCTGAAGTTTATCCTCCTGCCCTTTCATAAGTGTTTGAATTCTGGCATATTTTGAAATATTTTGCTAACATTTTTTATAAATTCATTTGTTTCGGTGAGCACTACCAGTTATCTGTTCACTAGTTGGCAGATAGCCTCGTTTTGTCTCAGATTTGGCAGCTGTAACATTGTGATTGGATCTGTATGGTGTTTATGCAGTTCTAAATTGTTTGATTAGCTATGTGTCATCACTCCTGTTGATTTTCTTCAGTTATAATTCTGATGTTGAACTTCTCCCTTTTCTTGGCCTCAGCATAGACGTAGTTTCGAAGGCATTCGAGGGAAAATCTGCTGTAAATAGGCAGAGAATGGTTTACAAGGCAATATGGGAGGAGCTTCAGAGCACCGTGCATGCTGTGGACCAAATGACTACCAAGACGCCTGCTGAGGCAGCCGCCAACAAGTAATCGACATATGCATGAGATAAATTTGGAGCGCTGATAAACTGTTGTACCAAGACCTGGCCATTGCCAGTATCAAGAGTCTGTTGTTTCTAGGACACTCTTCATTTTCCCGTCAATTGAATGACGAATAATTTGGGATATGATTAGCACCTCTTCCAAAAGAAATACATTTTTGGGATTTGGTTAGCATTTATTTTTGAGATAGCAACTAATGCGCACTTAACCAGCCGTGGTTCAGGGTGAGCGTGATGAATTCAATCAGATTTCAGTATCGTTTAGTCGAATCCATGGACAGCCAAATCAGAGCATATGCTTGCCACGTAACTGCGTGAGCTTTCAGTTAGGAATGGTGAGGAAATAACTTCTTGTTTTGTTACGGGTATATTTTTGTAGTCCAAGGTCAGGATAACTGGATAAGAATCGTGTTATAAACAAGAATCTCAAAAAATCCTGACGTTTGAGACAAATATACCCACATGCCGCGTCCACCGGATGCATAAATCTGTGAATCTCAATGCCGAGCCCGAAAGCTCACCGAATTGCTACGATGAGCAGGGATGTTGTGTCGGACCAGGCAATGAATACCCGAAACCCTCGTATGTGTACCGTACTAATCTCATGACCAGTGACTAGTATAAACATTCAATACGATGGCATATACATACATACATACATACAAAATGAAACAAATATAGTACATAAGCGATTACAAATTTTACATTACAAGGGCTGACCGGCTAAATAAAAACTCAAGTATTACAAGTAGTAAATAAACCAAAAAAGGTTTAATGGTATGCCCATCCAAACACTCAGGCAACTGACAAGAACCAAGTTCTAGAAAGACCTGTCACCGAACCCTCCGGTACCCGATGTAAAGAACACGTCGTCCGACGTAGGCTTGTCCTCTAAGTCTGAACAACAATTTAAGTAACATTGAGTACATTGCGTACTCAGCAAGACTTATAGTATATCGCAAAGTTTATATAAAGGCAAGGCTAACAAGAGATGATGCTCTATGCTACAAGTTATTTTCAGCATTAATCAAGTTTTATTTGCAATATCAATATGTAGTATTTTGCAACGGAAGTTTAAAGAGCAGTTAAATAGATAACGAACAACAAGTAAGTACTTGAGTAAATAACATATCACAATCCTCCTCGGCTGTGATCAACATCTTATTCATAGCCATAGACATGACACTCAACTCAAATATCAACAATAAAACCATTCCCTCATTTTCCAACAAGAACCACTTTTGTAAAATCAAGACTATACTAAGCACGCTCATCACTGCAAGTACGACTATTTAAATAGATTTACACTCTGCAGAGGAGTATAACTTTACCAACAACACAAAAATTATCTAGTTTATTCGGCATCCATCGATACCACCACCCACTAACCTTTGAAAAGCAGTTTGGAGCACGTGTCGAAGCCTTTACATCACCTAGTCCTAACCCTGCACTAGCTCGGTGAATGAACATTGAACATCCTCACTTCACCTGGGTACATCTCTGTCTCAGTGAGGCATTCACCGTTGTGTCGGCAAGCTTTGTGCCCAACACAGTGGTGAAGGGAGCCCCTCCGAACATGCTCACACCAGTCATTCTCTGTGAGGACGTGTCTCGGGAACTCCTAAAAAGATCTCCTAGTCACTCCCAGGAGGTCCGACTGGATCACCTAGAGGTCTGGGAGGTCCTCCAAGACCACCCGAGGAGGTCTCCCAGGACCACCAGGAGGTCTCTAGAACCTCCCCAAGAGGACTCCAAGGTCCACCTGGAGGTCCTCCAAGACCACCTGAGGGTCCCAGCCTCTGTGCATCATGAGCTAGTCTCAGGATCAGATTGGCTAGCTCGCACAGACTCAACAATTGGTGCAAATCAAATCCATACAACAGACACAAGGCTGAAGCAGACAAAATAACACATATATTTATTAGCAAAAGACCTTATGGTCAAGGTTTTTACAAGATTGCCACTCAGAGCATACAACCTCAAAGGAGAACCTGCAGCAGAAATAAAATACATGGAAGGCCATTCGGTAAGCCCACAAGCTACCGAGTGGAGGACGTCTCCTAGCGCACAAGGTCTTCAAAAGAGCTCCTCTTCATAGAGCACAAGACTTCCTGGAACACCCTCCTCTACTGATTAAAAACAGAGGGCACAAGCCATGAAGTACTTTGAATGTACTCAGCAAAGCCATGGGGAAAATGTACACAAATAATATTTATACACGGCTTGATAATGGAGAGCTGTAAGGTTAGTTTGCAGAAGCAAAGATTGACAGTAAATAGCATAAATAGATTTCAAAGCTCAAGTTTTAAAAAAGGTAATACATAAGTACATTTGTTTTCAAAGGAGGGCGTGAGCACCCACTCACTCCCAAGACCACTCGTGGGAGGTCTTGGCCGCACCCACGTCCAGGACCACCCCCACGACCACCCTGGAGCATCAACCCTAGAGCTCCCAAAGACCACCCTAAGGCTCCAAGACCTCCTTGAGCACCAACTCTAGAGCACCTTGGATCACCCTAGGGTGCACAAGACCTCTTTTGAAAAGCTACCTCTCGTTTGAAATCTCCGGACGTGTCCATAACCGAGGATGCAGCTATTCGAATAGGTTTACTCTGCAGAGGTGTACAACTTTACCCACAAGAGGTAGTCGCTTGATATTTCACATGTTACCTTAGACATGTAAATCAAGTAGAGGCTACCACCGGGCTTTTACAAAGGTCAGTTCCGACTCGGTTCTGCTCGCTAAGGTTTCACTTGTAACAGGTCCATACCCCGCCAGATTCGTGCCCCCTCTTGCGCCATTCTCAACCCCCACAGAACCGAAACAGAACCTCCCTAATTATTACACCCGGTCCACCTCATAATGGATGTGTGGTTGCACGGCATGGCCTAGATCAATGGCTCACAAGGTTAAGTCCTTAGTTGCTGCTCAAGCGAGACCAAACCACATCCCAAAGTGCACACTGCACCACTACTCACTTCCTGCCTTCTCACCCGAGCATAAAACGGTTTTGTGTTCAAACCAACCCAAGGACCACCCGGTCCAGGCACACAAAGTTTTAGTTGAAGTGACAACAAATGTCGTGGCCTCACACAGGGCCGCACATCATTTTAAATCAGCTACATCGGCTGCTACTACACAAGCCACAGACCAATGCGCTGAGGGTGAACTTAACATTGATGATTAAACGTGAGACCGACGTCTACTAAAGCATGGCTAAGCAAACACGATACCCAGGTTGGTAAACAAAAAGACCAACCAAGACAAACCCATGCTACGGCTTTCAAAGGGAAAACATGTCTCTTTCTCAAATAACCAATGAGTCTTACTAACAAGTGGGTAAGTACTACTCCCAAACCATTTGTATAAAAAGCCATGCAGGTTATATCAAAACAGATACTTTTGTAAAAATGGGTTCAAGATGATCAAAGGTCCACGACTTGCCTTCGGCGATGAGTTGCTAAGCTTCTGAGAAGGCGGCTGGATCTTTGAGCTCCTCAGCAAAACCAGAATCTACACGATCACAAAGAAACCAATTGATTAAAGCAACTCCAAGAAGAAAACCGAAAAGAACTTAACTAAAACCAGGGAGGTCTGAGAGGGAGATCTGATGAGAGGGAGGTTCAAACCCAAGGAGGTCCGAACCAGGGGAGCTTGGAAAGCTCACCAGAACCGAGAGGGGCTGAAGGAGAGGTTTGGGTGAAGAACAACAAAGAAGAAGTGGGTGCTCTGGGTGCTCCATTTAAGGAGAAGGAGAAAAGAACACCACCAAGAGGGAGTAACCAGGTTCAAGGTATTGGTACACTGCCAACAGGTCCTGACAAAAGGGAAGGTCGTGAACCAAAGGAGATGGTCATGACCAACAGGAGGTCTTCGAGGAGATCAAGGGGAGGTCCTAAGTGGTTCAGATCGAGCCATGTAGGTGCTCCAAAAGAGGGGGGTTCCAAAAGGGGGATGTCAAGGAAGGTCCTGACGGTCAAGATCTAACAAGGGGAGGTCCTGACGGTCAAAATCAAGGCAAAGGGGTCCAAAGGGGCACGAGAGAGGTCCAGATGAATCAGAGAAGGTAAGAAAGCTAAACGAGGGGGAGATCCAAAGGGAGAAATTCAACCTAAATTGAATTTCAGACATCAAGGACGTTTGAAACACAAATCCGAGCTTGGAACAAGCTTACCGGAAGGTCCAAACACAGGGGAGGTCTGAACCTACAAGGAGGTCCAAACACAGGGGGGTCTGAACCTACAAGGGAGATCTAAACCTCACAAGAGGTCTAGACCACAAGTGAGCAGAGCCAAGGGGAACATAGAACAAGCAAGAAGGGGAAAGACAACACCACAGCTCAAGCAACTCCAAACAAAACCAACTCGGAACATCTAGCAAAGAACAGGATTGGACCACTAGGAATGGGTTCTCAGAAAGGGGCTTGACTCGTTGGGAGGAGGTCCAATGGATTATGAGGACGTCCAACTGAGAGGGTAGTCTTTGCAAAAAGACTAGCAAAGATCAAGAGGGGTGGTCTTTGCCTAAAGGCTGACAGGGGTGCTGAGGAGGAGGTCCTGACGGTCAGATCCATAAGGGAGGTCTAAACAGAGATGAAGGTTTAGACCAAGGGAGGTCTAAACCACAGAGAGATTCAAACCAACAAAGAGGAGGTCTGGACTCAAGGAAACCCAAACAAAAGATACAAGGGAGAGGTCCAGAGGATAAAGGAGGTCAGATCCGAAGGGAAATCCAACTCAAAGGCAGATCTGGACATAGGGAAATGTCCAAACAAGAGGGAGATCTAAGTCAAGGAGGGAGGTTTAGAGGAGGAGAGGCTAGGCTGAAAGACATACTGGGCGAACAGGGAAGGGGACTAAAAGCCAAAGAACATCAACAACTCAAGATCAAGTTAAAAGAGTTAATTGAAGTTCGATTATTTCAAGTTAAGTCTCTATATTTCCGAAATCTTCAAGTTAAGCTTGAGCAATTGACAAAACCAAATGGTTATTTTTTATTTTTGAAATTTTTTCAAAAACTCTGGACAAACGGGACGTTACATGCTCGCACTACCACGATCTACCAACACGCAAGGCTAGTTTTTGATGACTTAATTTGCTAAGGTCGTCCCATATCGACACATGTGGTTGTGCGCTTACGCTTAGGTCGAATATACCAGTGTTCAGTCTTTAATTGACCCGGGCGAGGATCTCCCCCTATCTACTTGTGAGATACACCTCCACATTCCTCAAATTATGATATAGCTCGCCCGCATCACAAACTAAGTTTTTTATTTTTATTTTGTACAAAATAATAGAGGTACACCCCTTT
Source organism: Ampelocalamus luodianensis (assembly GCA_036346255.1). NCBI lineage: Eukaryota > Viridiplantae > Streptophyta > Magnoliopsida > Poales > Poaceae > Ampelocalamus > Ampelocalamus luodianensis. The sequence continues at coordinate 36,890,380 of CM070628.1, read as the reverse complement.
GGACCATCATTTCAAAATATCCCAAACTCATATTCAACATGTCATCCATTTTTCCAATTTTAGTAAAGACTAAGCCAGGCTAAGTATTTATGCAATATTCGCATTCGAAAAACCCAATTTGACATCATTCGTTGTCTAAACCATACCCTAATGGTTACAACAATAAGGATATCAATATTTCAAGAAGGATCATGCATCGAATAGGACTATAATTACCATTATCCAAAATATAGCAAATTTAAAGCAAACATACACACATGCATAATAGATTTTGCACAAAGAAGTACAATAATTAAAATAGTAGGATCAACATGGTCAAAGGGGGTACATGCTTTGCTCTGGTTGCTCTGAATACGAGGATGGAGGATCATCGTAAAATTCACTCGAACAATCGACATCTAATAAAGAGAGCCAAAAGCAAATTAAATATAGAAAATGATTTCAACAGAAAAAAACCCAAATCTTTTTGCATAATCAGATAGAGCATGATTTTAGATGAATTTAGAAAAATATTAATCTCATTTGGAGTTCGTATGCAAAAGTTATTAACGTTTTAATTTGATTTAGTTTTAAAATTCCAAAAATTAAAAAGAGGAGACGACGAAAGCGTATTTTCTGAGGTTTACGCTTTCCAACAGAGAAAGCATATTTTCTTCTAAGTTCTACCAAGGTTTACACTTTCCAATAGAGAAAGCGTATTCTCCTCTGAACTGAAAGCGGTTTTCTATTTTTTTTGAATTTTTATTCACTTACATGTGGGGCCTATATGTTAGTGACTCAAATTTTGTTCTCTAGATTTTTATTGATTAAACAGAGGCGGTCCCACATGTCATAGACTCATTATTTATTAATTAAATGATCAAACCTATTTTTATTTTAATTATCTGACGACAGGGGCCCACATGCCAGTCTCATGATTTTAAAACATGTTTTAAAATCGGGAATAGTATGTGGTCCCACATGTCATAGATACATCTACTAAAAATGTTTAAAATTAGATTTATGTTAACTCTCTCAGCTGGCCCCACCTGTTATCCACTCAGTACTCTTAACCACTGTCATTTAATGTTAACTAAATCCTAATCGATAGTGGGTCCCACCGGTCAGTGAGAGAGATGGAAAGCAGCAGAGCTGCGCGCATGGCCGAGCGCCATGGTGAGCTCGCCGTTGGTGAACAGCGCAATGAGCAGCGATGTTGAGTGGCGGAATGGAAAGAGGGAAGCACGACGAGGCTATGGGTGGTGGTGGTAGCGACAGAGATGGCCGGAGGCGGCATTGCAGCTGCAAAGAGCGGCGGAATGCATAGGGTCCGCGATGTACTTCACGTAAGAGGCATTCCCCAAGCTAAAGGAGTGGCGCACTAGGCTCAGTGAGTCCGGGCAATGCTAATGTACTGGATGCGAGGACCTAGGGTCACCAAAGGCGAGCCGGCGGCCTGCAACTACAGCAGCGCCATGGGTGGCTAAGAGAGATAGTATACTAGAGGCTTGCCCTTGGCGAATTGATGCACGAATGAGGATCGGTGACTCACCATGACCATGAGGGTGAAGAAAATGAGGTCGGGGAAGGGCTGAGGTGGCTTGTCGACGACGAGCAGCGGCGGCGCAGAGGAGGTTCACAATGGCAGCTTACCACAGCAACGGCCAGAATTGCGTTCGGAGGTCCCGATACATTTTCATACTCCCGAGGTGACACTACAACAAAACTATCATGTTAAGACGCTTTTGTTTTGATGCTTTTATGTCTGTCTCTACACTGAGAAACGCCTCGTATGTAAAGACGCTTCTCAAGACATTTTATATGACGCCACAAAATCTCTTGCCGTAGGCAGGCACATATATGCTTACATTTATGTAGAGATGAACATTAAGACATTTGAGAATATACCTGAGAATTAAGAGGACAAAATTTTAGTTACAGAGATGAATCTTGAGGCGTTTTAAAATATGACTCTACAGCTAAGAGAATAAAATTTTAGTAATATATAAATTTTTATCTTAACTACTGTAATTCATAGTTTACCCCCGCAGGGACATCGTCCCACCCCCACCTCGAGTGAAACCGCCGCACCTACTCTCTCTCTCTCCTTCTTCTCTTCTTCTCTCCCCTTCGCCGCCGCCTCCATTTCTTCGAACATGATGAATAAAGTATTTATGGAATTGTTAGATAAGTTTGTGGTTTATTCATTGATGACATTCTCATCTACTCAAAGGATGAAGAAGAGCATGAGAAGCACCTCAAGGGAGTATTGGAAAAACTCAGAGAGCAGCAACTCTATGCCAAATTCAATAAAAGTGAATTTTGGCTAAGCCAAGTAGCTTTTCTCGGACACATCATGTCAGCAGGAGGTGTTGTCATAGATCCTACAAAAGTTGAAGCCATAATAGATTGGAGGCAACCCAAGTCGTCACCGAAGTAAGGAGTTTCTTTGGTTTAGCTGGTTATTACCGAAGATTCATCGAAGGTTTCTCCAAAATCGCCATACCTATGACTCAGCTTTTGAAGAAAGAGAAGAAATTTGAATGGATAGATGCTTGTGAGCAGAGTTTCCAGCGGTTGAAGAAAAGACTAGTTTCTGCGCCTGTGCTAGTCTTACCTGACATCCATAAGGACTTTGAGTTTTCTGTGACGCCTCTCGTCAGGGCCTTAGATGTGTGCTGATGCAAGAAGAAAAAGTCATGGCGTATGCATCTCACCAATTAAAGCCTCATGAAGGAAATTACCCTATGCATGATCTTGAGTTAGCCACAATTATGCATGCCTTGATAATTTGGCGGCATTATCTTATCGGTAATCGCTGTGAGATTTTCACAAATCACAAAAGCTTGAAGTACATCTTCATTCAGTCAGAACTCAATCTCAGGCAAAGGAGATGGTTAGAACTGATAAAAGATTATGACCTTAGAATCCATTATCATCTAGGTAAAGCAAATGTAGTGGCAGATGAGAGAAAAAGTTTGAATGGACAGATGCTTGTGAGCAGAGTTTCCAGCGGTGGAAGAAAAGACTAGTTTCTACGCCTGTGCTAGTCTTATCTGACATCCATAAGGACTTTGAGGTTTTCTGTGATGCCTCTCGTCAGGGCCTTGGATGTGTGCTAATGCAAGAAGGAAAAGTCGTGGCATGTGCATCTCGCCAATTAAAACCTCATGAAGGAAATTACCATACGTATGATCCGGAGTTAACCGCAATTGTGCATGCCTTGAGAAATTGGCAGCATTACCTCATCAGTAATCACTGTGAGATTTTCACGGATCACAAAAGCTTAAAGTAAATCTTCATTCAATCAGAACTCAATCTCAGGCAAAGGAGATGGTTAGAACCGATAAAAGATTATGACCTTAGAATCCATTATCATCTAGGCAAATCAAATGATGAAGATATCAAAGAAATCAAGAAGAACATGAAAAGAGGCAAAGCCCTAGGATTTTCTGAGGATAAGCAAGGTACAGTATGGTTTGGTAACCGCATTTGTGTACTTGATCACCAGAAACCAAGCAGTTGATTCTGAAGGAAGCTCATGAATAACCTTACTCCATTCATCCGGGAAATACCAAGATGTACCAGGATTTAAAGGAAAAGTATTAGTGGGTCAGTATGAAGCGAGAGATTGTCGAGTTTATTGCACACTATTATGTATGCAAAAGAGCTAAGGTGGAACATTAAAGACCAGGTGGATTGTTGCAGCCCTTACCAATTCCCGAATGGAAGTGGGAACAAATTGGCATGGACTTCATCACCGGATTGCCTAGGACCAAATCGGGATATGATTCTATGTGGGTGGTGATTGACCCTTCGACTAAAGTGGCACACCTCATACCAGTGAAGACCACTTACAAGAGCGGTAAATTGGCAGAATTGTATATGGCCAGGATCGTCTGTTTGCATGGAGTGCCCAAAATGATAGTGTCCGATAGAGGATCGTAGTTCACATCTAATTTCTGGAAGAGCCTGCATGACGCCTCAGGGACCAGACTCAACTTCAGTACAACATATCATCCCCAAACAGATGGACAGACGGAATGTATAAAGCAGATTTTGGAAGACATGCTTCGAGCCTGTGCTATAGACTATGGGAAGAGTTGGGATCTGAACATTCCTTATGCAGAAATCTTATACAACAATAGTTATCAAGCCAGCTTACAAATGTCTCTATTTGAAGCATTCTATGGCAGACAGTGTAGAACCCCTCTCCTTTGGGATCAAGTCGGAGAAGTCAGTTCTTTGGACCTGAATTGATTAAGGAGACTGAAAGTAAAGTAAGAATGATAAGAGAATGATTGAGAGTAGCTCAATCCCGATAGAAGAGTTGTGCTGACAATCGTCGTAAAGAATTGTCCTTTGAAACAGGAGATTTCGTCTATCTCAAAGTAACTCCACTCAAAGGAGTAAGAAGATTCCAGACCAAAGGAAAACTCACACCAAGATTCGTTGGACCATACAAGATTTTGGAAAAGAAAGGCGAAGTTACGTATCAGCTAGAGCTGCCAACATCTTTGTTCGCAGTTCATGACGTCTTCCATGTATCACAGCTGAAGAAGTTTCTTCGAGTTCCAACAGAGCAAGCACCGCTGGAGAGCATTGACCTACAAGAGGACCTCACCTATGTGGAGAAGCCAATCAAGATTCTTGATGTCGCAGAGTGCATTACTAGAAGCAAGATCATCTGTTTGTGCAAAGTCCAATGGCGTAATCACTCAGAAGAAGAAGCCACGTGGGAGCGAGAAGAAGATCTAAAGGCTGAGTATCCCCACCTTTGTGCTGACCAAGTCTGAATCTCGGGGTCAAGATAGGTTTGTAACATCCCAGTTTTCAAGCCTTTTTGAAAATTTTCAAAATAAAAATAACCATTTGGTTTTATTGAACTTCTACAGCTTAACTTGAAATTTTGGAAATTAAAAACAATTTAAATGACTAAATCAAACTTCAACTAATTCAAAATTTGGGTTATTTTGACTTTATTGGAGTTCTCTGGTCTTTGAAATCCCATTTCTCTGTTTGTTCCGTTTTCCCCTCGGCCTAGCTATTTTTCTTCTCAGTTGCGACTAGTCTCTCGGTTATGACCAGCCTCTCGTTGTCGATCACTTTCTCGTTATCGACTACCCTCTCGGTCTTGATCACCCTTTCAGTTTCGACCAGTCCTGCGGTCTCGACCAGCTGGTTGGTTTTGACCAGCCCCGCCTGTCAACCTCCTTCTCGCCTGGTCATCGTCACGGTTGTCGCAAAAGTCATCGCGCATTAAATATTGTCGCCTCCGTCTCGCTCGTTTCCCCCTCTTGTCTCCTCCCCTACCTGGCCGCTCACCTGCTCTCGCCGCTCAATCCTATCACCCAGTCCTCCTTCTTCCTCTATAAGTAGCAAATCAGGGAGCCCTTTTGCCCCCCTTTTATTTTCCCCTCAACTCTCCCTCTCTCTATTGCCCTCGTTTTGCCGTGCTCCAAGTTTTGCCACCTCCTCTAGCATCACCGTCAAGCATCTCCATCAGCGTTGTCTTCACCTCTTGCTTCGCAAGACCGCGTGCTACCTGAGGCTCCCCTTGTCTTCACTGGGAGTGCATTGGAGTGCCCACACTGTCTTCAACCTCCTCGCCGCCGAAGAGTTCACCAGAGCACCGCGCCATCTTCAACCACCGTCCCTCCTCTAACCCCCTCCTCCAGCCTCTCTCTCAGTCTTGGTAAGCCCCGTGCCCTGTCCTTTCTTCCTTCGACCGCGTCGAGCAGTCGAACCCTCCATTCTTCTTACGACTATGTTGAGTAGTCGTAACCTCCTTGTATCCTTCTTACGACCACGTTGAGTAGTCATATCCTCCTTGTATCATTCTTACGACCACGTTGAGTAGTCCTATCCTCCTTGTATCCTTCTTACGACCACGTTGAGTAGTCGTATCCTCCTTGTATCATTCTTATGACCACATTGAGTAGTCCTAGCCTCCTTGTGTCATTCTTACGACCACGTTGAGTAGTCGTATCCTTCTTGTATCTTTCTTACGACCACATTGCGTAATCGTATCCTTCTTACAACCATGTTGAGTAGCTGTATCCTCTTTGTATCATTCTTACGACCACGTTGAGTAGTTGTATCCTTCTTGTATCCTTCTTACGACCACGTTGAGTAGTTGTATCCTTCTTACGACCACGTTGAGTAGTCATATCTTTCTTGTATCCTTCTTATGACCACGTTGAGTAGTCGTATCCTCCTTACGACCACATTGAGTAGTCATATCCTTCTTACGACCACATTGAGTAGCCGTATCCTTCTTGTATCATTCTTACGACCATGTTGAGTGGTCGTATCCTTCTTGTATCCTTTGACCACGTTGAGTAGTCGTATCCTTCTTGTATCGTTCTTAATTACGACCTCATTGAGTAGTCGTATCCTTCTTTGGATCTGGTAGTCGAAGTCTTCTTTCAACCTCCTTCTGACCAGGTAGTCCTTCTGACCACCTGTAGTCGAACCTCCTTCCGACCAGGTAGTCGAACTTCCTTCCTACCAATCGAACCTCTTTTGACCAGGTAGTCAAACTTCCTCCCTACCAGTCGAACCTCTTTCGACCAAGTAGTCGAACCTACTTCCGACCACCTGTAGTCGAACCTCCTTCCGACCAGGTGGTCGAACTTCCTTCCTACTAGTCGAACCTCTTTCGACCAGGTAGCCAAACTTCCTCCCTACCAGTCAAACCTCTTTCGACCAGGAAGTCGAACCTCCTTTTGACCAGGTAGTCCTTCCGACCACCTGTAGTCGAACCTCCTTCCGACCAGGTAGATCTAACGACCACCTGTAGTCAAACCTTCCGACTAGGTAGTCGAACCTCCTTCCAACTAGGTAGTCCTTTCGACCACCTGTAGTCGAACGTCCTTCCGACCAGGTAGTCCTTCCGACCATTTGTAGTCGAACCTTTTGACCATGTGATTTCAAAACTTTTGAGAGCCCGTTCTTCTTCGTTCAAGCTCCGATTCGAGAGTTTCAAATTTCTGAATTCACCTAAAATTAGGACCTAGCTTTCTATTCTAAAATTATTTAATTTGAAGTTCATTTGTGTTTTCATTTGAATTTATTTGTTTTTAATTTGAATTTGCTTTATTCTCACTTGTAGATTTCGACGACTCCGAGGAACCCGAGTATCTCGAAGAAGTAGGTCATCAAGCTTTTTAGCAAGGCAAGTTACACCATTGATCATATTGAATCCCAGTATTTTAAATTATTTAAATTCTGTTTTAAATTATTACTGCATGCTTATTTAAATTCAAGTAATTTAAATTCCCGTCTTAAGCTTTATAGCTATTCCTAATGCCTTATAGAGTCAAACTTTGCTATTAAAATTAGTCTTTCCCTTGCCACCTTAGCGGAAAATCTGGTCGATACATTAGTATGACTAGAGCATGTTAGAAAATTATGCTAAGCCAAAGCTTAGACCAAAAATCTTGATTTGGAGGATTTACAGTGAAAAGATCAAATGTTGTCTAAAATGGTATCCATGATATTGGGTTGTCATGGAAGTTTTCAAATGCTTTGAAAAACTAAAATAAAATGAAAGTTGGTTTGGACTTGGGTGAAATGGATGTTTGGATGGGTGCATGTTCATGCACGGGATCGATTCATTTCTATGATTGAGGCCCAGGGTTCTATCGGAAGTCACCCAAGTCAATTAAGGACCAGTTTTCAAGCCGTATCTTACCAAGCCTTATCATACTACCACATGTCCTGAATGGGAAGGACCTGGCTAACTAATTTATAATATTTCATCGTGGACGTGCTAACCGGTTACGTGGGTGTCTTTTATGACCTACTTTTATGTATTCGCATATGGCGCAAGAGGGGCTTAAATCCAGCAGGTAGTTAGCCCAATAGAAGCGAAACCTAGGTAAGACTACAGTGGGATGACGCATTGTAAAGGCCTTGTTATAATCCCTTAGTCACACACCTTCGAAAGTGTATGGGCGGACAGTATAAGTGATTATCTCTTGTGGGTAAAGTTGTACAACTTCTGCAGAGTGTAAAACTATTCGAATAGCCATGTCCACGGTCATGGCCGTGCTGAAGCAAAGCCAATGCAAAGTTAGATTGGTTTTGATTTCAAAAGATTTTATCAAATGATTGTGGATTTCTTATCCAATTAGGAAATTGGGTGGGTAGCCTTGTGATAGGAGGGTATCCTTCACTACTTTTGTGTGAATGTTATCTTACTATAAAACTTGAGTTTTAGAAAATAAATTTTAGTTATAGAATAACTGCCTTGAAACCTAGTACAAGTATTTGGAAAGAAATTAACATTGCTTTATGCACAATCAACTCTATAAGCCTTCCATGGTTATATCCCTACATGCATTATAATATGTTACTGGTGTAACTTGCGAGCAGGTTGTTGTGCTCACCTTGCTTAATATTTATTGAGCAGGAGATCATGAGTTCTACGAAGAGACTAAGATCTTGGACGACTAGGCTGTGCCTCCAGATGATTGCCTGTGGCGAATCGTGTGGTCTACTTTGCTGTTTTAGCTTTCGCTGTAATCTGCTTGTTGGCTTTATGTCCCCTTTTGTAACAACTCAAATTATTTTGAATGAATGGTATTGTATGGTTATGCTATCCACTGTTGTTCGACTGTGTATACTAGCTGTTCCTGGACTAGTGTATGAAACACAGAGAATCTAGGATCCTTCGCTCCCAAGTTCGATAGGTGACTGGAGGGTGGCTGAGGCGCGAAACTATGGGTGAGACATTACAAACCACGGGCAAGTGGCAGAGCTAGCCAGGGTGAGCTGGCGCGCGGGCGAGGGAGAGAGGTGGATGAAGGGTCTTGACATGCGGGCCCAACGTGTTAGTGAGCACAGGAGTGGGGGCGCTGGCGTGGGCTAGAAACGGACCAGCTGAGATTCGGCCCAATGGGCGAGCGAGAGTTTCAAATGGGATTTGGAATTTTGAGAAAAGGCTAAGACATTTACCTATCAAATAGGCTCCTGAATTTATGAATTTTTTATGGAGGCTCCTGACACAGTATGGTTACTTGTGTAAAGTTTTTAGGAATTTATCTATTATGTGATTTACTCAAGAATTCTTACAAGTGGCTAATTCCATGTGATTTCATTATTTGACTGATGCAAAAGCTCAAAAATCATGCTAAAATAGTTTTCCGTACAAAGCATGCTCAAAATTATTCTCACACCTCTTTTCATTATGTTTTCCCATAAATGTGATTTTTAGGATGCTACATGTTGGGCTGCATATGAACTTTAATGTGTCTTTTCCCTAATATTGTTCTGCTATTAACAGTCTATTTGAAAGAGGCAACCCTGCTTAGCATCTTGATAGGAAGCGACTTACCGTTGGTATGGTATTGTACATCTATTTTAATCGGACTCCTCAGGAGACCTCACGTGATCTACATTTAATCCTTGCTGTGCTCATCAAACCTGTCGTCTTGCTCGCTGATGTTGGCCAAATCGAAGATGAACACACGCGAACACAAGAACGCAAAAAAAAAAATTGTGCCGCCCGAACAACAGT